>CM038214.1:76415653-76524935 GCA_021442155.1 Cymbidium sinense
AGGGTCAGGGTTGGTAGGGTTTAGGCTCAGGTTTATCTAGTGGCCAAGTTTAGTTTTAATAACCTAGTTTATTTATGATTTATTTTTATATTTATTTACTTATTTATTTTATCTTTGTTTAGTTTATTTTATTTTATGCTTATTTATTTTAGTTTATGTTTTATTTTTAGTTTATTTTTTTTTTTTATTTTATGTAATATTTTAGTTTAGTTTATTTATTTTAATTTTTATTTATTTATTTATATTTTTGGTTTTATTTATTTAGTTTAGTTTTTATTTTTTTTAGTTTGTTTAGGTTTTGTTTTTTATTTCATTTATTTTAGTTTTATTTTTTTTTTTGTTTAGTTTATTTTGCTCATTTTATTTTTCTTTTATTTTATTTTAGTTTATTTAGTTTTATTTATGTTTTTATTTATTATAGTTTATTTTGTTTTATTTTATTTTAGTTCATTTTATTATTTATTTTTAAGTTTATTTTTTTTTTTGTTTTAGGTTTATTTTTATTTTTATTTTTTTTTATTATATTTATTTTTTATTTATTTTAGTTTATCTATTTATTTATTTATTAGTTTATTTATATTTGGTATTATTTTAGTAGGTTTTATTTAGTATTTATTTTATTTAGGAGTTATTATTATAATAATTTTAGTGATAGTTTATAGGTTTAGTCAGTTTAGTAGGGTTTAGGTTTGGTGGCTCAGGGTGGCCCAGGGGCCTGGGGAGGAGTTCAGTGGCCCAGGCCCAGGGTTTAGGGCCTAGGGTTTGGTTGTGGTTTAGGGCCTGAGTGGGTGGTTAGTTTTAGTCTAGGCTCAGGTTTGGTTTTTTTATTTTATCTTGGTTTTATTTTAATTAAGCAAACCCATGTAGTTATTTAATTATTTTAGTTCATTTTTTATTTATTTTTTTATTATATTTTATTTTATTTATTTTATTTTTATTTTTTATTTTGTTTATTTTTAGATTTTACTTTATGATGTTTAGGTTTTAGTTTTTTTAGTTTTAGTTTTATCTATTATTTTTTTTAGGTTTATTTTTATTTTATTTTAGGTTTAGATTTTGGTTTATTTTTATTTTTAGGTTTAGTGTAGGTTTATTTTAGTTTATTTGTTTTCTTTCTTTTAGTTTATTTTATTTTATTTATAATTTATTTTCTTTATTTAGTTATTTTAGTTTTAGGTTTAGCTTTTTATTTATTTTATTTTATTTTAGGTTTATTTTTTTATTTTAAGTTTCATTTTATTTTTTATTTTATTTTATTTAGGTTTTATTTTATTTTATAGTTTAGTTTTAGTTTTTTTTTTTTAGTAGAAGTTTATTTATTAGTATTTTTATCTATTTAGGATAGGTTAGGAGTTTAGAGATTTATTTTATTATTATATTTATCTTATTTTGTATATTTTTATAGGTTTATTTTTTTAGGTATTGAGCCCAGTAGAGCCCAGGGGGTGGGGTTTAGGGAGGGTTTAGGATTTAGGTAGGTCAGTGGTTTAGTGAGTAGGATTTAGGGTGGGTTTAGTGGAGGATGGAGGGTAGGGTTTAGGTTTAGAGTTTAGTTTAGATTAGGTTTATGCTAGTTTAGTTTTAGGGTTTTGGTTTTTTTAATAACAAATTTAGATTCAACATTTCTTCTTTTGATTTCTTCAACCGTAACACACCATATTTTCTAAGACATACATGACATAAATCAAAAATGAGCACTAGAAAAATCAAAACCTAGATAATTAGAACCATGTCTATTGTAAAGACACACAATTCCATAAGTTAGATCGAATTGGTTCTTTAGTTTCTTAGCCTCAACCATCTCCTCCGCCACCACCACTTAACCTCCGCTTTACTTCATAACCATAATGCTCTACCACCACCTCCATATCCACCAGCAACTCTAGATCCCCCACCACCACATGATAATCGCCGCTTCATCTCCACCGCTAGATCTGATTGCTTGGTTGGTGATGTTCTCCGCCAAAGTTACCCATTCAGTATTTTAAGTTTAGTTATAGTTTAGGGTTTAGGTTTATTAATTTATTTAGTTACTTTAGGTTTAGGTTTAGGGTTTAGTTTTGGTTGGGTAGGGTAGGGTGGGTATACTTGTGGTTTATTTTTTTAGATAGGTTTAGTAGGTTTAGTGGGTAGGCTTTAGGATTTAGTATTTTGATTTTAAAATTAAGTAAAGGTAGTTTAGATTTTTTTAGTTTATCTAGTTTATTTTAGTTTATTTTATTTATTTAGTTAGTTTATATTTTTATTATTTGTTTTTTTAGTTTTTTTAGTTTATATTTTTTATTTTATTTTTTTTTTATTTAGTATTTTATTAGGCTTTTATTTTTTTAGTGATTTTTTTTTTTTTTAGGTTTAGTATAGTTTTTATTTTATTTATATTTGGTTTAGTTTGAGGTTTTATTTTAGTTTATTTTATATTTTTTTAGTTTAGTAGGTTTAGTTTAGTTTATTTTATTAGTTTAGGTATTTTAGTTTAGTTTATTTATTTAGGTAGTATTTATTTTATTATTTTATTTTATTTTTTTTTAGTTAGAGATTAGGTTTATTTTATTTTTAGGTATTATTATTTTTAGGTTTATTTCATTTAGTATTATTATTTATTTATTTAGGTTTTTTATTCTTAGGTTTATATATTTAGTTTAGTTTAGGTTTTATTTATTTTATTTTTTATTTTATTTTATTTATTTTATTTTTTTTTAGGTAGTAGTATTTAATTTTATCTTATTTTATTTAGATATTTATTAGTCTTAGGGCTAGTTATGGTGGAGGTGAGATGAGGGTCAGGGTATTGGGGTTTGGGGTCAGAGGTTTAGGTCAGCTTAGTGCCCAGTGGTTTAGGGCCTAGGGTTTAGCCCAGGTTTTTTAAAAGTGGCAGTGGTAGATTTATTTGTTTATTTATTATTATTTTTATTTTTATTTAGGTTTATTTATCTATTTTAGGTATATTTATTAGTTTTTATTTTAGTTTATTTTAGGTTTAGGTTTAGGTTTATGTTTATTTTTAGTTTAGTTATATTTTATTTTATTTTTATGTTTGGTTTTATTTTATTTTTAGGTTTAGGTTTTAGGTTTTATTTATTTTTTTTAGTTTAGTTTATTTATTTAAATTTTATTTATTTTATTTAGTATTTTAGGTTTAAGTTTTATTTATTTTAGTTTAGTTTATTTTAGTTTAGGTTTATGTTTACTTTATTTTGTTTATTTTAGGTTTAGGTTTTTTCTTAGTTTAAGGTTTAGGTTTTATTTCCTATTTATTTTTAGGTTTAGGTTTTTATTTTATTTAGGTTTTGTGCCACTATCCTTCAAGATCTTTGATGATGGGAACCCACGATAACACATTGTGCTTTCGGCTATTGTAAATCGAACGCACTACTATCGCCTTTTCCTTAGTTTGTGTTGCATTTGATTGATAAGTAAACGCCAAAGGTTCGAAGACTTTCTGAGTTGGAGCACCTCTTCATCAAGAGGTTTGTGAGCTCAGAGGGTGATAGGCAACCTCAGAGAAACATAAACTCAATGAGTCCCTTATTGATTACATTCTCAGGTGAACCTGAGCATGAAATGTGAACCACATCTAAACAACATGCCATTGAGATTCTTCTCAAGAATATCCATGGCTCGGTCGCCTTCATGCTTAAGGGCTTTACCATCAAAACATTCGAGAAATTAATCAACAAGGTGATTGCCTACAAGAGGAAGCCAAACATTTGCCCTTTCTCCCAATCCTCTAGGCCCAAGCTGGTGTGAGAAGAAGCAGATAGGCAGGATAGGGAAGCAGCCTAAGTTCGCTAGAGACTACGCCGCCTCCTTGCCACCTCCTCTTCCACCCCGGCCATCATACCAGCCACCGTAGCCGCCACAACAACCATTTCCACCACCTCAGTAGCCTACCCAGTAGCGGTATTCATATCCATCGCTAGGTAGCTACTTTCCACCTACTCTTACCGATAGATTAAATAAGCCGTATTCATTCAAGAGGGAGGTAGTATGGAAAATCTTTAAGAATCTGTTAAAGCAACTTGACTTTCAATTACCAGAGCCTAAAAGGTCGAGGAAGTGGGCAAAAGTGTGATCCTAGCTATTACCCCACCATCGCATGTTAGCCATGTCTTAGAGGATTGTATCACTTTAAGGATTATCTTGAGCACTACAAGTTGAGAGCCATAGTTATCCCTAAGGAATACTTATTAGAACAACCATTTAGTTCCATTAGAGTAATCCTTGGGATACATTACCAAAGAAGGTTAGATATCTCCCTATCTCAACCTCAAAGAAGATCATTTCTAAGATCAAGAAGCTTTCTTTACAAGTATCTAAAGTAGAAACCTCCAACACCAAAGAAGGTTTCTAGTTGCAAAGGACAACTCGGGAGGGTTATATCCCAATAGAAGAAACCACCATACTTGCCCAGGATAGTCTAGTAGTGTAGCCACCATCCAAGTCCAGTACTCCTTCCACTATTATAACTACCACCTCTTCTACTAGCTCCTCTTCTACAGGCAAAAGCATTGTATTTGTGGATAAGGGCACTAAATCCCTTACTCTACTTGATTTTTCTATCATGTACCTCCACCCAAAAAAGAAATTAATGAAGAAAGTCGATTCTACTTATATATTGTCTACTTCTAATGCTCTTGATTTTATTCCTATTGAAAGCTCTCAAGTCTAAATAAAAATAATAGCTCTAGTAGTTCATCCTTTCATTTATGATCGTGAGTCACTATCCTTCAATCGATTCACCTCTTGAGATTGACTTGGAGTCGATTGACTGAGGATCCCATAAGATAAGTTTGGTATGCCGATGAGAAGGTAGAACTTTCCACAAGCTCAACATTCCAAGAAGTCACTAAGTCAACCTACGTGGCAAAGTTCTACCTCTGAGGTAGCACCTCGTGATAAGGGTAGCAAGTCATTAGTTCTAGTAAGCAGAAACCCCTTCATAAGATGCTCCACCCATGGATATGCTTTGGGAGAAGCCAAAGTTGATTATAATGTCCTAGCTCACCTTAGAAAGTTTTCAGCTAAGTTAAGCATATGATGCCCTGTCTTATCCAAAGAGATGAGGGAATCTCTAATCAAGGATTTACTTGATAAGATATGCTTACTCAGACCAGCTACTAAAGAGGAGGCATGCCACTCAAAGGACATCTTACATTATGAGTGAAGACTTACTCTATGACCGAGCACAACCACCTCTTTACATTACAGTGGATGTTGGCAGATACAGGCTATCCAGAGTTCCAGTTGACCTAGGTGTATTAGTCAACATTATGAGTCTAAGAACCCTTGCCTACTTGAGGATCGACATCTCCAAACTCCAAAAAAAAGGATGATGTTGAAAGGATTCAATGAACAAGAAGAGGCCTTGTGGTGTTTATTTCTGGATGTATGTGGGGTGGAGAGGGGGGACCACACATAGTTATTTTTTTGAGGTGAATGGGTACAACATTGAGGTATGATGTACTATCTCAAAAGATAGAGGCATCACCCTACAAATGGACCTAATCATATAATAAGGACTCCTAAGGCATGATAGGTCTTCAATGAATTAGATTTTTTCTACTTTACATGAATGAATAAAGCAGGGTTTATATTAAACAAGGTTCTTAAGTTCCATATGGAGGCAAGCCTCCATAGTTAGTTACATCTTAGGAAATGAAATTTCCTAAGAATACTCTCGATTAAAGTAGACAATTATCATCTCCAAAGATTTCAAGGTTATCAAAGGATTGGTTGTATTTGGAAAATCATTTGGAAAAGTGTAAGGAGAAGACTTATTTTTGAATCCAAATAAAATAAGTAGGAAATGCTCATTATACTAGGAAGCCTACTAAGCATTCAAATCTATCATATGGTTGGGCTTTATAATTTTGAAGTTTAGAAGATTTATATGTTTTGAGTTGAAATTTAATTAGATTAGGCTTATAATCCACCAACATAAAGGTTGTGGGAATGCCTAAGAGGTGAGGATTTATAGCAAAAGAAAATAGCTACCTCGATCCTAAATCTAGGGAGCTTTAGTACAAGCTAAAGCACCATGTAAATATGATAGGTGGACATAAGGGTTTACCCACAAGAGAGAATAAATTGTTTGACTGGACTTATAATGCCCTGAGTTAATGCCTCCTACAATTTTAAAACCATGTAGTCCAATCTTATAAATTGCAAGATAGCTAGGGTAGTTATTTAATTAGACAGAGACTAAAGTACTAAACACACTCCTTAAGAGACTAGAGCATGAGTGGTATGAGCATATAACTTAATCTATAGATGCAAAATCTTTCAAATTTTATGTCATTTTAGACACATCATTTTGATAGGCTTTAGGATTTTTTATGCATAAATGTATGATGAAATAGATTATGGGTCAAATCAGAAGAAGGTATTCTCCACCACAAGGGATGCTCTCATAGGTCAAGCATTATTTTATCATGCAAGGATGGAGATCTTTCATGTTCAAGAAAGAAAGAATATGCATGCAAGATGCTAAACATACAACCATACCTTAGGGGTTTTAAATATTTTAATTATCTTATTTATGTCTTAGGCTTATGATGAGGTTATGAGTTGTTTAAAATTTAGAGTGATTAGAAAAGTTATTTTTATCTTAAGAGCCTAATCATATTCAAGCCACACATTAAAGCATCAATCATTTAAGAAACTATGAAAAGCATATCATCCTAATGCACAATGTAATTATAATAACATTAAACAATTATATATACTATCATATAAAGAATAAAAGGCCGCAATCGAAAATACTGCATAACCCAAGAGAAAAAAGATGGGTAGCAACTTTATACAACCTGGAATATGAAAGAATAATTATAATTATATGAAATGCTATGTGGGTCTTCTTTCTTCATACTTCCATTTCTGATTTGGTTCCTTCTTTGATTTAGATGGTGCTTGCTTCAAAGGCATCACAGGGCACCCCAGGACAAAGCCTTCTGGCCACTGCTCATCCTAATCCCCTTTAGTACTAATCCTAATTCCTATTACAAAAGTTACATTTATGTGGGAAAAGTAAATCTAACTACACCTAAAAAATAGAGGTTAGTTAAATATACATATAATCCCAAGCAATTGTATTTATAATTTGGACTTATTACCCTACACATGGATAACTAAGCCCACCTGTCCTAACTTGGATTATGCTTAAGGATTTAAGCAACTTGTAAAAAGAGCATTCACATTTATTTTTAAGCATCCCTTAAGCATAATCCTCAGAAAATATGATTAGGCTAATATTGTCCTATCATCTTGTCTACAAAGCATACACCCTAACATCTAATCTAAAATAATACATCATAAAACAAAATATACATCACGTCATACACGTCCCTAACTTAGAGCTAAGTGGTGACTTAATTCTAATGTGTGTATTAAAGCTTGTTGGTAAGTACATTAGTGTTGTATTTTCTAAGTGTAGAAGGATTCAACTTAACAAGAAAGGTTGATTTCACTTGAAGTAGTTTAATTGATTTGAGAATTTTAATTTGTATTTTCTTTTGTTTCATTTGATTACACTTAGCAACTATGTGTTATAAAGAGAGAAAAAAGGGTTGCCCTCTTTCATCCCTACCTTAAGTCAGTTTCTAAAGTATATTAATTTAATTTTATTTTCTTTAGTGAATGGTTTATTAAATGATTTAATTAATCCTAAGTTTAGGTTCATTTTAAATAATTCTATTCAAAATGAACATTAATTTAATTGAATTACTACCACTTGACATATACTAAATCATTCCTTTTCATCACATGTAACATGCATATGATTTAATCTAGAGTGTATCTATACATGCAACATATTTTAGCACACTTAAATGATGAATGTATGTGTATGTTTAGAATTTATATTTTATTTGATTGAATTATTTAAACATATTAATTTAAAACTTTACCCAAATTCTTATACAAAAGGACATAAGAATGAAATTAAATAAGCATGTGCCATTGTTAACCGTGAAGTGAGGTAATCAAATGACCTCCTTGAGTTAGCTAAGCCTCATATTCTCGAATGTCTAGACTATATACCCATTTGCATTCAAGCATATGTAAATTCATATGTGAACATAGGAAGTAAGCTACAAATCATATGGCTAATTAATTCAACCACTTAGTCAATTATGAATGCATGCAATTTTAATGTAAAATGGGATTTTCATTCACTAATCACATATACATATACATGTACAAAGATATAAAGTATGTGTCATTGTTAAACCAAGAAATGAGGTAATCAAATGACCTCCTTGGGGCTAACTAAAGCATCATATTCTAGGATGTCGACTATATACTTGCTTTTCTTGGACACACATGGATGTATACATAAATGAGGGAAAGTAAACCATGCAAAGATTGTTTTTTTTATTGAATCATTTATATATATGAAGTAAAGCTCTATCTAAATTTTAATGTTGAAATACATAAGAATGAATTCAAATGGGTATGTGCCATTATTAAACCAGGGAAGTGAGGTAATCAAATGACCTCTTTGGGGCTAGCTAAAGCCTCATGTTCCCAGGATGTCCAGACTATATACCCATTACCATTCAATCTTATATCAATCAACACATGAATAGAGGAAAGAAAACTCAACATTCATACACTTAAGCTATAAACATGCATTTCTTATGTATTTATAACTAACATCATAACACATATTATTCATTATTAAGCTTTTGAAAAATACATTTGATTTAATAGTGATAATAGCCAATATATTAAATTAAATTAACACATGCAAGCTTACATAAAGAAATCCATTTTATTTTACTTGATTTTGAAAAGATGGATGCATGAATTCAAATTATGTGCCAAATTTAACATGATTGAAAAGAGGACAATCAGATATAAGCATGTGACTCATTCAACCAAACTAGTTCTTAAGGACAATCAAATCAAATCAAATTATTTAATGCAAACCAAATCTTCTTTATTAATTAAGTTTTGGATTTGATTTAATTTAAAGAGGAGAAGAGAAATCATCTTGTTGTTTAAACCCATTCCCACATTACATTTAATTTAATTTAAGGAAATGTAATTAAGTTGTATTAGTTAATTAAGTTGAACCCTTGATTAGATGAATTAATTACCCTTACCTTTATCACCTTAAAGTAATTAACTAAATAATTATGAGCCAACATGACATGCATAGAAAATAAACTTATAATGATCCTAAGAAATAAAATGCAATTGGCTCATGATTAATAGTTAATTAGATTAAAGGACTTAATTAATTACTCAATGTGGATTATTTCAATTGATTAAGTGATTCAATTAATTTAAATTTAATTAATTTCATTTTAAAAAAAGTGAAACAAACTTAAGAAAGGGGTCCCAACCTTATTCCTTAGTTCACTTACTATTGTACAATGATTAATAAACTTAATTAACCAATTTATTATTTTCATGGGATTAATTAATCAATTAACTTAAAAGAGTAGTTAAGGTTTAATTAGTCAATTTTCTAATTAAGTGAGCAATCTCAAAATCATGGGAGGCAAAGTCATAAATTAAAAAACCCACAAATTTGATTTTTACTCAAGTAATTAAGAAGTAATTAAGCTAATTAATTTTGCAATTAAACCATAATTATGTTCAAAAATTAGTTAAGATCATTTTAATTACTCCCAAAAATACCTTAAAATAAGTACATTTTTTATTTCTATGATTTTAATGATTTTAGAAGCGCATATTGATTAATCATCTAATGCCATCCCATTGGACATGACTCACGAATGCATATGGATGCTTATTATCCCATCTAAGATCGGATGGCGATTAATCTCATAGATTGGATTAAATCATCGATCAGATCAATCAATCATCGCCCATTTTGATCAATGGAGGGGTGTGATCTAACATCACGAGTGAGAGAATGGTTCCTTTGCTTCTCACTGATGCTTATCCAAGCTGGACAATCATGAGGATCACACCTTCAAGACATTGATTGGAGGGTTCCAAGAAGCTGGTGATCAACATGTAAGTTTTCTTCAAAAAAGCTCCAACCATTTTTTTAAGGAGCTTTTGGAAGATTCTTCATTTGCTCAAATAATGTCAACGATGGGAGCATGTTCATCTATTTATGAAGTGTTGGAGAACAATTGGATAAATTTAAAAAATGGAAGGCCACAAATTGACATTTGAGTCATATCCCACCTCTCATGCAAGCTAGATGATCATTCTTGATGGAAATGGAAGTTCATTTGAGTTTAATGAGAAATGGAAAAATGACCCATTTTGTGATGGACAGAATTTCAACCCAAATCCTGGGAGCTGTGAATTGGCTCTTCTTGGGTGAAGGTGAGGAATCATTTTGTGTGTTTGAAAAAGTGGTGATACCTTTTTCATCTATCATTGGGTGTTAGCTTCTATGATCCCAATTAATCAGGTGGAGGAGGTATTGGCTTTGCTGGGTGGGTAGGTGGTGGGTGAATCATGGGTGTAAGCCAAATCTAAATGAGTGAGGTGATATCTCATGATCATGGCAATTAACCATTGGTCAAGTCAAATGTCAAAAGATCAAATTGGTTTAATTGGGAGTTTGGCATAAATGGGTGATTCAATTTCATTTGATTTTTCAATTTCAACAAAGGAAATGATCATTTGGTATGATTTATTTGGTCAAATTGAAATGGTTAAAATTGGTTAACCCAAATTTCAAATCATTTGGAATTGGATTGTCAATTTGATTAAATTGTCAAGGGTTGTGTCAAGTTGACAACAATCAATTTGATTTGGTTGGGTCAAGTCAAATGAAATTTGGTTTTTGGTTTTCAATTGGATTTCAATTGGGTTTGGTTTGACTTTATCATTCAAATTGAGGAATTAACCAATCAAATTTATTCAATGTTTGGGATGAAGATTTTGATTCAAGTGAAATAAATCAATTTCAATATTGGGTTTATTTTAATGATTTGTTTTGATTTGTAATTTAAATTATAGTCAACAATTGGATGGTCAGGTTTAAATTGGCCAATTAAAATCAAGTTCAAATAATTCAATTGAAATTGATTTGATTGAGTAAATCAATTTAGTTTGATTTATCAAATGGGTTTTGGATTCATAAATTTCAATAAGGGGAATAGTTTGATATGGTTGATGAAAATATTGATTTTGATTTGAGAATTATGGATTTGGATTGAAATTTCAATAGTCATTGGTTAATATTTTGGTCATGATGTTTGATTTTTTTTGTAATTGTATATTTCATAAAAAGATGATCAAAATATGATTGATTTTAATGAGAATTAATTGAAGTTTGGGTAAGATTAATTGGATAAGTTAAAGTTTAATAATTTGATTGATTTAGTTTGATTTGATTTTCTAAGAAGATTTGATTTATATAATCAATTGATATATTTTAAATGAAGTCAAAATTAAAGATTTGGATTATAAAGATTTCAAGAATTTTCAAGTTTGATGATTTTGAATCATTTAGTTTTGTATTTTGAATTTGAATTTGAATTTGATGTTTAAATTGAACTGAACATGGATTGGATTTGGGGTAGGTGGATTATCCTAATCCCTAAGGCATAACCTATTCCTATGGTTAACCCTTCTAAGTCAGAAAGTGTTTACATAATTAGAAGTGTCTTATGACTAGGGAAGTATCTCTAGAAGACTCCAAAAGATGGGGAAGAATACACACTCCAAAAGTGAGGTCCTGACTTAGGCCCCATAGTGTTGCCCTTGGAGATAGATGATTGGAAGATCGAAGCCAAGTTTTGCATTATAGACTCAGATACATCTTTCAATGCTTTGCTTGGGAGACCATGGATACATGAGAACAACATAGTTCCATCCTCTCTACATTAATGTATGAAGTTTGTGAGAGGTGGGATCGTCTACTGTGTCAAAGGAGATCCAAGCCATTTACAGTTCACGAAGTTGACATATATGAGGATGCGGCTTATTACCTCCCTCAAAATCAATAATTCTATTCTTGTGAACTTGGTCAAAGTTAAAAAATATAAGAAAAAGAAAAATAAAAAGAAAAGGAAAGAGAAAAAGTAAAAGAAAAAAAAAAGAGAAAATGAAAACGAAGCTAAAAGGGAATGGAAAAAAACTTAGATGAAAAAATGGAGCCTGGCATTAGATTCCACCCACAATTCGTTACTCCTTTTGAACATATGGGTAAGATGACCTAACCTCAACCAGACAGAGGAAGAGCCTAGTTCAGAGGTCATCCCAGGGCTGGAAATCCTATTTATTGTCCACCTAATAGAAGATAAATCCCAGTTACCAAGAGTACACTATCCATATAGACTTAGAATTTAGTTCAAAGGATGAGTCTTATATGATTAGTACACTCACTCTACTCAATAGTAGATTCCCTTGGAGGTGACACTTGAGCCAGATAGCAATGAAGACTAGGCTCTAAAGCAAAGCATAAGTGTATCTAAGTCTATATGTTAAACAATTAGGCATCAGTTGGGAACCTTAACTCTAACCACACTATCCTCTCAAAAAGCCAAGGGTTTAGTAGTTAAGGAAGCCCCTAAGTTACCACAGGTGTGAAGTCTCAGAGATTCTTTCATAGCACCATCCTCAAGTCAAGAAGTTGATGTAGAACTTGTGGATGATTCATATAAAGATTTAATAGAATTACCTTTTGATTGGTACTTACCTTGTGTTCATAATTTAGCAAATAAAGGGTTAATCCCACATACTTGGTCAAAGAAAATGGTTAGACTACTTTGAAAGAATGTGGAAGAACAAATGCAAAAGCTCTCAATCAATAATACTAGACTAGTTGGGTCCGATGATGATGACACGCTAGTCATCACCAATAATTTGGAATCTGATAGGTTCTTTTAAAATCACATTAACTCAGATGAGGTTTAGAAACTTCGATGATCCATGATTTTAAAGTCAAAGATGCACCACTAGAGTTTGAAGAAGAGAACAAGTCAACCATCGATGAGCTCAAGGAAATCAACTTAGGAATTGAAGAAGATCCATGCCCGACATACATCTGTTCTTTGTAGAATGAAATTGAAACCAATGACTTAGTTAGGCTATTGACTGACTTTAAGGACTACTTTGCATGGAGTTATGAAGAGAGATCGATTTTCCCTACATAATGGTCCATAAACTAGCAATAGAGCCTACGCTAACCCATCAACCAAGCTCCTAGACGCATGACATAACAATGTCATTTATAAAATCAAGAAACTGATCGATATGGGCTTTATCCAGAAGAAAAATACCCTACATAGTTGTTGACCTCATTTTTTTGAATGAGCTCTCAACCCTCCATCTTACATAGGGACTCCTCTTATTTTTAAGAGTTCCTTAGTCTTAAGACACATCTAGTGATTAGGTGGACACTAGCCTAGGAGATTTAGGAGTTAGCCATGGAATAGGTCATGCCTTAGGGGTGTTAGGGAAAACTTCCTACCATTAGCTTAAACCATTCCTCACTTTCCTCCTTTCAAGTCAAACTCCAAATCAATTCTCATTTGATTTTCTCAAAACTTAAATCAACTCCATATGAAATTCCATGAAATCATGATTGAAACACATGATCAAAATCCATCAAAATTCCTAAGTTCAAATTTCCTAAGTCCTTAATCCTTTCTTAAGGACTTAATAAAAAATTATGATCTAAACCAAATCAAATCTTTGAGATTTTCTCATAATTCATTTATATTCTCATTTATATTCACATATATAAATGAAATATAAATTCAAATCAATCAAACTAAACTCAAAATTTCAAATCAATTCATGAAATTTTCCTAAGTCTCTTAATTTTCCATTGATAGGACTTAGCCTAAACCTTGGTCAAATCAATTCAAACTCATGAGATTTTCTCAAAAATTTATATTTTCATTTATATTCACATATATAAATGAAATATAAATATAAATCAATCAAATCAAATCCTCAAATTAAATTTCCAATGTCAAAATTTCCTAAGTCCCTTAATTTTCCATTAAAGGACTTATCCAAAACCTTAATCAAATTAACTCGAACTCATGGAATTTTCTAAAAACTCATTTATATTCTCATTTATATTCACATATATAAATATACATATAAATCAATCAAATCAAACCCTAAAATTAAATTCTGAACTTAAAAAATCTTTCTTAAGTCATTAATTCTCCATTAATGGACTTAGCCTAAAACTTGATCAAACCATATCAAAGTCATGGGATTTTTCCATAATTCTTTTATATTCTCATTTATATTCATATATAAATGAAATATAAATATAAATCAATCAAACTCAAAAAAATTCAAATCCCTACTAAAATTCTCTAAGTCCCTTAAATCCTTCTTAATAGACTTAGCCCAAATCATGATTAAACCACTTCAAATCCTTGATAATCAATTTATATTCTCATTTAATCACATATATAAATGAAATATAAATTCAAACAATCAAAACCAATTCCAAATATCAAACTCAAATCAACTCAAAATCCAATTAAGCCTTTCAAGTCAAAATATTGAACTTTGCCAAATCAACTTCAAATCAAGCCAAACTCTTGATTTTCTCTCATGATTCAATCAACCCTACAATCATGAGCTATAAATCCAAACTTCAATCACTAAAAAACCAAGAAAAAATCAAAGCCAAAATCCTTTCATATTCTTTCTTTGAATATGAAATTATCAAATGGATCAAAACCCATTTGGCTTCAAACCACTTATAAATGTATTTATATTTCAATCATAAGTCCATATACAAGATCAATCAAGCTCAAATCAAGCTTTGACCAAGCCATTTGACCCACTTAGGCTCACTTGACCCAAAGTGACCTAAAGTACCCTTCCGAGCCAAATTCTAATCCTAACCAAATTGGATTGAACCAAACTTATATTTGCCTCTCATCATGATCAACAATCATCATGGGATGATCAATCAATCAAATTGGATCAAACCAAGTCAAACCCAAGGGTTGACCAAGTCAACACTTAGCCCAAAATGAAACCTAACATAGCCAAATTCCACCATAGGTCAAATTGATTGAAACCATTGATCTAAGTTCACTCATGACTTATGTTTGAACTTGACCATGCCAACATTTGAGCCTAACCTAGCCCAATTGGCCACTTGACCCAAGTTGATCCATTCTGACCTAAAAGGTCAAAATGTGTCAAAACTAGATCTAAGCCAAATTGATTGAAACCAATGGATCAAGTACATTCCAAATCACTTGTGAAACTTGACCAAAGCCTCAATTAGCCAACTAGACCTAACCTAGCCCAATTGACCTTAGACCTAACATGACCTAAATGGGTCATGTTGAGCCAAATTTGAACATAACCAAAATTGATTGAAAATAAAGATACCAATCCACTCCATATGACTAACCTAACATAAACCTACCCTTAACCTTCCCCAAATAGGTCAAATGGTTCAATTGGTCAACTTGACCCATTTGACCTAAATGAAGTCATATGAGCCAAATTCAAAACTATACCAAATTGAATCAAACCAAAGCCACCAAAATATTTCAAATTGTTATTTGAACTTAACCCAACCCTTGGTTTAACCCAATTTGACTAATTGGTCAACTTGACCCATTTTGACATAAATGGGTCAACCTGAGCCAAACCCTATCAAATGTATTCCAAATCTCATGAAACTTGGCCAAACCTAGTTTCTCCCATATACCCAACATACCCAAAGTAAAAAAATTAGCAAAATGGCCATTCTACCCCTAGGCCATAGAACAAATTTTGGCCTAATCCATGGGTAATTTGGTCATAAGCTCTTCACATTCACTTGAGGCTTTCCTAAAAGCTCAAGGGGACCTAGTAAAGAGTGGTTCAACCAACCTAATGGGTTTGGGTCAGCTTAATTGGTCCCTAAATCAAACCTGATTCCATGGGTCAAATTGTCGAATTCAAACTCCCTCTCCCACTCAAGTTCAAGCACATGGGAGGTTGGCAATCTAGTCCTTGGCTCAAACCAACCATGTGCACACTCAAAATAGCCAAAACAAACTCCACAATATGATCAATTAGATCAAAATGGCATAATGGCTTGCGATCGTCTGATCCTTCTAGGGGGAGATATACTCCCCTTAAATAAACTCAAATCCATTAGTTTTCAAGTTGATTGAACCTAGGGAACCTAGAGAAGCCATTCCTCAACCTCCTCAAGCTTCCTAGATTGAAATCAAATCTCATATTCTCAATTTTGCAAAGTGTGAAAATAGGGGAGCTCAATCCATTCTTGAATTTCCTCTTCATTCAATTTCACTCCAATTACTTTTGCACACTCCATCAGAGAGGCAAGTCGATTGCACCCAAGCTCTCTTTGATGTTCCAAAGGAAAACGGGGACCTAGCTCGATCAAAGCCGTAAGCTAGCTAAGGAGGAGGTGGTCTATATACCAATCCACTCAACCTCAAGTGCTCAAAACTTCAGCACAACTTCATCTCAACTGCAAGCTTCTTGGAATCGAAGACCGATGATCACCCCCAATGAGGTATGGGATTTTTCAACCATTGAACTCATTGTGGTGTGGAGCTTTGTGATAGAAATTTTAATCCCATGGATTTTTTACTATTGGATGTGCCGCACTTTAGCTTTAGATGGTGTAGGTTGAGTTTGGTTTGAATCCAAGCTCAATCGTGATCTTCCCTTGATCATGGATGGTCTGTTGATCAAGGGGAAGAACTTGGGAGATCTCAGCCATCCATCCGTGCATTTTGGATGGACAGTTGAGATAATTCCCCATGTTTAGAAATTCCTTATCCATTTTAAAATTATCGGGAGATCTCTGGCTGTCGAATCTTTGATTGGATGGTAGAGATCAAACTACGTGTGCTACTAGCCACCATTTGGGATTTGATAACTTAAGTAAGCCCTCATGAAGTAATATAAAGCACATATCGCCACCACACATCGCGCTGTGAGCTAGAGGATTAGTTAGGTTATTTTAATTATTTCTAATTAATCTAGGGATCTTCTAAAATTCATAATGCCCTATAGATAAAAAATTATGAAATAAAATCCTATGGAAAGATAATTCAACCTAGAATATTTTGAAATTAATTTCAATGGGTTTTGGAATATGATTTTCTTTGAATTTAAGTTTTATTGGAAACTTCATTTTGCTAATTAGTTTTAATTAAGCCTCTTATTAATCCCAAACTTTGGGTATATTTTAGGGATGACTTCCTCTAATTTTGTGGGATTTATTGAAGGCTTGATTAAGAATTGCATATGGATTTTATAATTATCCCTTATGTAGTTAAGGATAATTAAGGTGTAATTAGTTACTTTAATCCATGATTGGGATTGATTAAGGTCAGATCCAATAAGTAAGAGGCTTATGTAATATTTTTTGGGCATTTCCCCTAAGCTATTCCCTAAACCCCTTTTCTCCTTTAATCTCCTCTTTAATTAATTCATTAATTATCCCCTTAATTAATTTATAAAAAATTCAAAAAGTTCCAAAACGTAATTAATCTACTTTGGGTAGATGCTTAGGTGTTTAATAACCTAAGTTAAATTAAGGAAATCAAAACCCAATTCATAAGTATGAAAGGGTGTTTTGAAATTACTTAAGCTAAACCATTTAGCTTAATTAACTATTAATTGTGAGCCAAATTGCATTAGACCTTTTTCTTATTAGGTGCATTGAAAATTTAAATTCTTTGTGAGTTTTTATGTCATCTCATTGGCTCATAATTATTTGGTTAATTCTGGGTGTAGGTAAGGGTTAATCAAGTTACTTAATTCATACCTTAACCCAATTAATGTATAAAAATGGATCTAATTACCTAAAATTTGAACAAAAATATCAAACACATGTGGGAATGAATTAGGAATAGCAAACTCATCTCACCTTTTGAAAATTAAATCAAACTCCAAACCAAACACAAATCACTTTGAATTCACTTTGATTTATTTTAAACTTTCTTATTCTATAAGAATGTCTTTAGGATTTAAGTGAAGTGAGTTTGTTTACATGATTTCATTGCTTGAATCTTTCCCCAATATGTTAAATTTGTATGTCATGTGATTTCATGCATTCATATTCTTCAAATTCAAAATTTAAAAAAGAAATTGTTTACTTTATGTCAAATTTGCATGTGTTGGCTAAAGTAGAAATATGAATGGCTATTATCACTACTAAATCCAAATTATTTTCAAAATATATAAATCAAATACCAAATCTAAAAGTGTGCTACTTATACTTTAATTATAAGCTTGCATGTGAGAGAAAATAAAGGTATGCATAGCATAGGTTTCCTTTCTTTCATTATGTTGGCATAGTTTTGAATAGGAATTTGGTGAGAGTATGGTTCATTTGAAAAGAACCTAACACTCACCTAATTTCATATCTTATTCATCTATGCTACCACTTAAGAAGGGTTACCTATACTAGCATAGATAAATTGCATAAATAAAATGAATCCATTAATACAACTTTTGCATTCTCCTTTTTATTTCATTTCTTTACATATGTTTGTATTTAAAGAAAGTGGTATATTAGTCTGGACAACCCCAAGGTTGTGAGGTTTTAAGTAGTCCTAAGTAGGTCTTGTACCTTACACCTCTGGTTAATAATGGTGTTGTACTCACTTATGCCTTTCTTACTTTCATGTGTGTATGTGAAAATTTGGATAAGGAAACCTCTTGCTACTTAAGAAAAATCATGCATATTCAACTTCTACATTTCCTTAAATGGATTATTTAGCATGCATCATAAAGTGTGTTAAATGCTCTCATTTTTATGTATAGATATGCTTAGGGTCCATCCATATGCATGCTATATATGTTGGGAAAGAAAGGAAGTAATGTGTGTTATGTGAATTTTGATTCATTTTATTTAATTTTAAAATGCCTTTCTTTTTGAATAGGTTTATTTAGAGTTTATCTAATCCTAAGATTAATTAAAAGATTTAAACAAAACATTCACCTAAACAAAACTAAAATGTGAACTTATTTTAGAAATTACTTAGGTTAGGGAAGGAAGAGAAGTTCTCTTCTCTTTCCCTCTCTTCATAACTTTAGTAATTAATTGTAGGATCCACTTAAACCAAATCAAAACATGAAATAAAATCAACCCAAAATAATTAAACAACTTAAATGAAACCCTCCTCTAAGTTGAAGATGTTCTTCACACTAATAAAATTTGAACCTAAAGCCATAGTTAAGCATAACACACAAGCTTCAAAAGCACACACATTAGCCTAAGTCACCACTTCTAGCTCTAGGTTTGGTCAGTGCATGGTTTGATGTGTGTTTTGTTTTATGATATATGTTTTAGACTTGATGTTAGGATGTATGCTTGTAGAATGAATGGTAGGACATTCATAGTCTAACTATTCTTTTTCTGTAGGGGATTGTGCTTAAAGGGAGCTATCATAAATAAAAATATAAATCTTTTTGCTTGCAGGAGCTTTTTACCCCTAAGAATAATCCAATAGGCTGGGTGGACTTAGTCACCCATGTGTGGGGTGATAAGTCCAATATACATGCTTGGGATTTGTGTGGTGTGTTTTAACTAACCTTTATTTTGCAGGTGTTAGTTAGATTTCAACTTTTCCTTTTCATGTAAATTTGTGCAATTAGGATTTTGGAATGATTGTTATGGGGATTAGGATGAGTATTGGTCATAAGATCTTATCTTATGCACCATGTGAGGCCTTGGAGCATCTACCTTGCAACCATCCAAAGAAGTAACCAAAGAAGAAAAGAAGAAAAGAAGAAGAAAGAAGAAGAAAGAAAGAAAAGAAGGAAAAAGAAATAAAGCTTGAAGACCCCCATAACAATGAATTCTTTGCTTAATTGTAATTTAATTCATTTGTAATATGGGTTGTATAAGGGTAGAGCTCGGCTACCTACATTTGATATTTTTGGGTTTGTGCAGTGGCGCCCGATCACAATGGCCTTTTAATCTTTTTGCGATTAGCTTTATAAATTATTTGATGATTTGTTTAGCTTTTGTATTAACTGGCATATTTTTCCTAGTTTCTTCCTTGCTTTATGTATGGCATGGATATGGATTAGGCTCTTTAGAGAAAAATAAATCTTTTACCCAATTAACAGCTCAAAATAAAATTAAACAACTCATAACCTCACCTAAAGCTTAGGTTTAAAATTGAGATAAACAAATTAGCAACCCCTTAGCTAGATGAGAATTTCTTTTATAATATCATGCACAAAAGCATCTTATTTCACTCTTGATTAGAGGGCTTTCACCTTTGCTAGAGAAACTTGGCTTAACCTTTGAGAGCCATGGTGGAAACTCACCTCCTCCCTTCTCGTTGATTTTGGCCAAGAACCTTATTTCTAATGCATTAGTCATATGAATCCTATTATCCCGAGTTAAAATAATTTTCCAAAAAATTCAAAAAATAAAAATAAAATAAAATTTGAATTGCATTAGATTTAGGTCATTTGAAGCATGTCCCTTTACATGATCTAGTCTCTTTAGGGTGTGAGTTTAAGGACTTAGTCTCTTTCTAAATAAAAAATAGCCTAACTATCTTGCATAAAGATAAAGCCTTGCTTACATGTATTTAAAATCGTAGGATGAGTTAGTTGGTGGCCAACCCCAGGTGGTTGTAAGTCCAAGCTGTTGGGTGGTTTGTCCTCTCTTATGGAGGCAAACCAATTACCCATTTTTGCCTTAGATTTAGGTTATGCTTTTGACCCTCGCCAAAGATCCCTAGATTTTGGTTCTGAGGTTGCTTTTCCCCTTTGTGGTCGATAAGCATAATTCTGCACCTTTTTGGCATTTCTTTAATCTTGTGTTTGCAAACCAATAGGGTCCACGATAAAACTAAAATAAACAAAATTAACTCACTTGTGGATTAGGAATTCAAGCTACCAAAAGGCCCTTTTTCCTAAGCAGGCATTCTATCTTTAGGGCAGTGTTAACATAACTCCTATTAGGCATTTGTTGACTACCTGAGTTGAGATAAATCCTTGGGTCAGTACTCACTCCATAGTTGCCCTTAGGTCAGGTTCAATCTATTTTTCCAGAAGCAGGTTACCTCTACAATCATTCTGCTTTGAAAGATGTAAGACTATGGCGCATTCTTTCTAGCATGATTGTCACAAACCAATGGCGACAGGTAGAGTTTGATTTGTTGCCCAAAGTATCACCTAGTGGTCTTTTCTAGTGGAAGGTGTGAGTCCCCAAGCTTTCTTCCCTTCAATTGATTATTACAAACTGAAAGGCACTTCTTTTGTTGGATAGTTCTCCCATCGGCTGGGAAGCTACTCCATTTATTTCAGTAAATCTGAGATAGGTCTAGGGTTTTATAAGCTCCTTCTCAGTTTGATCCATCACAAACTAACTAAATCTATCAAAATAAATCTAAAAATAAAAATTAGCCTTGACTATCTTTGAGTTGATCTGATTCCCCAATAACATTCACTCAATAGTCAGCCCTAGGTTGGGTTCAATCTGATACCTTGCCAATAGATTATCCCAGCAACTTATCTCTACTTTGGAGGGGCGTAAGTCTACTTAGGCTTTTCTTAGTTTAGTTCTTTTTGAAAGACATCCCTTTGATTGGCTAGTCCTACTACATGTTTAGTAGACTACCCCTTTGGATTGGTAAATCTGAGTTAGGTCTTGGCCTCCATGGATCCTACTTAGTGCAGTCCATCGTAAACCAACAGGGTTCATCTAAAAATCCAAACCTAATAAAAAATTGAAACAAATTCAACCCTCTTCCCTATTAGAACTTAAATCAAATCTTTTTCTCCTCAGTGAGACTCCAATCAAATCAAACCTCTCATCCCCTTATGGAGGACTTGAACCTTCTTCCCTAGTGGAAGGTTCACACTCAATCCCTTAGTGGATTTCTTCACTTTCTCTTATGTCTTGGACATAAGTAAAGCCACATTGCACTAAGCTCTAGATTCTTTCTTTTCCTTGCATTAAGGATAGATTGATTCTATTAGTGCCTGTGATCTCTCAGTGTTGTTGATCATTTCGATTAACACCAATACCTGCAGTCCTTGTCATTCACACCACATATATTGGGCTTCCTTTGTTGACCTCATTTTTTAGAATGAGCTCTCAACCCCTCCATCTTAGACATAGGGCTCCTCTTAAACTTTAAGAGTTCTTTAGTCTTAAGACACATCTAATGATTAGGTGGACACTCAACCTAGTCCTAGAGACTTACGAGAGTTAGCCATAGGAATAGGTCATGCTTTAGGGGTGTTAGGGAAAACTTCCTACCCTTAGCTTAAACCATTCCTCACTTTTCTTCTTTCAAGTAAAACTCCAAATCAATTCTCATTTTATTTTCTCAAAACTCAAATCAACTCCATAAGATTGAAATCCATGATTGAAACCCATGATCAAAATCCATCAAAATTCCTAAGTTCAAATTTCCCAAGTCCTTAATCCTTTCTTAAGGACTTAACCAAAATATGATCTAAACCAAATAAAATCTTTGAGATTTTCTAATAATTCATTTATATTCTCATTTATATTCACATATATAATTGAAATATAAATTCAAATCAATCAAACTAAACTCAAAATTTCAAATCAATTCATGAAATTTTCCAAGTCCCTTAATTTTCCATTAATGGACTTAGCTAAACCTTTAAAATCAATTCAAACTCATGAGATTTTCAAAACTCATTTATATTATCATTTATGTTCACATATATAAATGAAATATAGATATAAATCAATGAAATCAAATCCTAAAATTTAATTTCCATTTTTAAAATTTCCTAAGTTCCTTAATTTTCCATTAAAGGACTTATCCAAAACGTTAATAAAATTAACCAAACTCATGGAATTTTCTCAAAACTCATTTATATTCTCATTTATGTTCACATATATAATTGAAATATAAATATAAATCAATCACATCAAACCATCAAATTAAATTCTCAATTTAAAAAAATCTTTCTTAAGTCATTAATTCTCCATTAATGGACTTAGCCTAAAACTTGATCAAACCATATCAAAGTCATGGGATTTTCTCATAATTCTTTTTTATTCTCATTTATATTCACATATATAAATGAAACATAAATATAAATTAATCAAACCAAATTCAAAAATTCAAATCCCTACTTTAAAATTTCCTAAGTCCCTTAAATCCTTCTTAATAGACTTAGCATAAATCATGAATAAGCCACTTCAACTCCTTGAAATTTTCTCATGATCAATTTATTTTCTCATTTATATTCACATATATAAATGAAATATAAATTCAAACAATCAAAACCAATTCCAAAAATCAAACTCAAATCAACTCAAAATCCAATCTAAGCCTTTCAAGTCAAAATTTTGAACTTAGCCAAATTAACTTCAAATCAAGCCAAACTCTTGATTTTCTCTCATGATTCAATCAACCCTACAATCATGAGCCCATATATAAATCCAAACTTCAATCACTCAATCAAAACCCAAGCCAAAAATCAAAGCCAAAATCCTTTCATATTCTTCCTTTGAATATGAAATTGTTAAATGGATCAAAACCCATTTGACTTTAAACCACTTATAAATGTATCTATATTTCAATCATAAGTCCATATACAAGATCAATCAAGCTCAAATGAAGCTTGGACCAAGCCATTTGACCCACTTAGGGTCACTTGACCCAAAGTGACCTAAAGTACCCTTCTAAGCCAAATTCTAATCCTAACCAAATTGGATTGAACCAAACACATATTTGCCTCTCATCATGATCAACAATCATCATGGGATGATCAATCTATCAAATTGAGTCAAACCAAGTCAAACCCAAGGGTTGACCAAGTCAACACTTAACCCAAAATGAAACATAGCCAAATTCCACCATAGGCCAAATTGATTGAAACCATTGATCTAAGTTCACTCATGACTTATGTTTGAACTTGACCAAATAACATTTGAGCCTAACTATTGGCCACTTGGCCCAAGTTGACCCATTTTGACCTAAAGGGTCAAAATGTGTCAAAACTTGATCTAAGCTAAATTGATTGAAACCAATGGGTCAAGTACATTCCAAATCACTTGTGGAACTTGACCAAAGCCTCAATTGGCCAACTATACCTAACCTAGCCCAATTGACATTAGACCTAACATGACCTAAATGGGTCATGTTGAGCCAAATTTGAAATAACCAAAATTGATTGAAAATAAAGATACCAATCCACTCCATATGAATAACCTAACCTAAACCTACCCTTGACCTACCCCAAATAGGTTAAATGGGTCAGATAGGTCAACTTGACCCATTTGACTTGAATGAAGTCATATGAGCCAAATTCAAAACTATACCAAATTGAATCAAACCAAAGCCACCAAAATATTTCAAATGGTCATTTGAACTTGACCCAACCTTGGTTTGACCAATTTGACCAATTGGTCAACTTGACCCAAGTTGACCCATTTTAACCTAAATGGGTCAACATGAGCCAAACCCTATAAAATGAATTTCAAATCTCATGAAACTTGGCCAAACCTAGTTTCTCCACATACCCAACATACCCAAAGTAAAAAATTTAGCCAAATGAGCATTCTACCCTAAGGACATAGAACAAATTTTTGCCTAATCCATGGGTAATTTTATCATACCCTCTTCACATTCACTTGAGGCTTTCCTAAAAGCTCAAGGGGAACTAGCGAAGAATGGTGCACCCAACCCAATGGGTTTGGGTTAGCCCAATGGTCCTAGACCAACCCATGGGTCAAAATGCTAAATTCAAACTCCCTCTCTACTCAAATTGAAGCACATGGGAGGTTGGCAATCCACTGGCTCAAACTAACCATGTGCACACTCAAAACATCCAAAACTCCCCATTATGATCATGGATCATAATGGAACAATAACTTGCCATCCTCCTTTTAAGAGGGAGTTATACTCCCCCTAAAAAAACTCAAATCCATCAGTCCTCAATTCAATTAAACCTAGGGAAGCCAGAGAAGCCATTCCTCAGCCTCCTTAAGCTTCCTTGAGGGAAATCAAATCTCTTATTCTGGATTTTGTATAATGTGAAAATAGGGGAGCTCAATCCATTCATGAATTTCCTCTTCACTCAATTTCACTCAAATTGCTTTTGTACACTCCATCAGAGAGGCAAGTCGAGTGCACCCAAACTCTCTTTGAAGTTATGAAGGCAAGCGGGGGATCTAGCTCGATCAAAGCCACAAGCTAACTAAGGAGGAGGTGGTCCATATACCAGTCCACTCAACCTCAAGTGCTCAAAACTTCAGTACAACTTTGTGTCAACCAGACGAAGCTTCTCCAAGGGAATCGAGCACCGGTGATCTCCTCCAGTGAGGTATGGGATTTTTTGACCATTAAACTCAATGTGGTGTGGAGCTTCATTATAGAAATTTTAATCCCATAAATTTTTTATCGTTGGATGTGCTGCTCTTTAGCTTTAGATGGTGTGGGTTGAGTTTGGTTTGAATCTAAGCTCAATCGAGCTTAGATCTTCCCTTGATCATGGAAGGTCTCACGATCAAGGGAAGAACTTGGAGATCTCGACCATCCATTCATGCCTTTAGATGGTGAGATAATTTCACATTTAGAAATTCCTTATCTATTTTAAAATTGCGGGAGATCTGTCAGATCTTTGATCGATGGCGAGATCAAACCTCTTTAGCCACAATTTGGGATTTGATAACTTAAGTAAGCCTCAGTTCATGTAAAGCATTGATCGCAACCCTGCATGAGCTAGAGGATTAGTGAGGTTGTTTTAATTGTCTCTAATTAATCTAGGGATCTTCTAAAATTCATAATGCCCTATAGAAAATTCAAATAATTATGAAATAAAATCCTATGGAAATATAATTCAACCTAGAATATTTTAAAATTAATTTCAAAGAGTTTTAAATTATGATTTTCTCTGAATTTGGGTTTTATTGGAAACTTTATTTTTTGCTAATTAATTAAGCCTTTGATTAATCCCAAACTTCTTGGGTATATTTTAGTGAATGACTGCCTCCCTAATTTTCTTGGGATTTATTGAAGGCTTGATTAGAATAATTGCATATAGATTTCATAATTACACCCCTTATGTAATTGGATAATTAATTAGTAAGTTCATTCCATAATTAGGGTTGATTAAGGTCAGATCCAATAAGTAGGAGGTTATGGAATATTTTTGGGGCATTTCCCTAATTCCCTAAACCCCTTTATCTCCTTAATCTCCTCTTAATTAAGGGTTAATTCATTGATTATCCCTTAATTAATTTCTAAAAATTCTAAAAGTTCTAGAACATAATTCTACTTTGGGTAGATGCTTGGGTATTTAATAGCTTAAGTTCAATTGAAATCAAAACCCAATTAATAAGTATGAAAGGGTGTTTTGAAATTACTTAAACTAAACCCCTTAGCTTAATTAACTATTAATTATGAGCAAAATTGCATTAGGCCTTTTTCTTATTAGGTGCATTGCAAATTTAAATTCCTTGTGAGTTTTTATGTCATCTCATTAGCTCATAATTATTTGGTTAATTCTTCTAAGGTGGTGTAGGTAAGGGTTAATTAAGTTACTTAATTCATACCTTAACCTAATTAATGCATAAAAATGGATCTAATTATCTAAATATTGAAAAAACATATCAAACACATGTGGGAATGGCTTAGGAAAAACAAACTCATCTCACCTTTTTAAATATAAATCAAACTCCAAACTAAACATAAATCGCTTTGAATTCACTTTGATTTATTTTAAACTTTCTTATTCTATAAGAATGTCTTTAGGATTTAAGTGAAGTGAGTTTGTTTACATGCATTCATTGCTTAAATCTTTCACCAACATGTTAAATTTGTATGTCATGTGATTTCATGCATTCATATTTTTCAAATTCAAAATTTTAAAAATGAAATTGTTTACTTTATGTCAAATTTGCATGTGTTGGCTAAAGTAGAAATATGAATGGTTATTATCACTATTAAATCCAAATTATTTTCAAAACATATAAATCAAATAACAAATTTAAAAGTGTGCTACTTATACTTTAATTATAAGCTTGCATGTGAAAGAATATAAAGGTATGCTTAGCATAGATTCCCTTTCTTTCTTATGTTGGTGTAGTTTTGAATTGGAATCTGGTGAGGTGTATGGTTCATTTGAAAGAAGCTAACACTCACTTAATTCCATATCCTATTCATCTCTATGCTACCACTTAAGAAAGGGTTACCTATACTAGCATACATAAATTGCATAAATAAAATGAATCCGTTAATACATCTTTTGCATTCTCCTTTTCTATTTCATTTCTTTTATACATAAGTTTGTATTTAAGGAAAGTGGTATATTAGTCTGGACAACCCGTGGTTAGTCTTTATAGCCCTAAGTAGGTCTTATACCTTACACCTCTCTGGTTAATAATGGCTGTACTCACTTATGCCTTTCTTACTTTCATGTGTGTATGTGAAAATTTGGAAAAACTTGCTACTTAAGAAAAATCAATGCATATTCAACTTCTAAATATTCTTAAATGGATTACTTAGCATGCATCATAAATTGTTAAATACTCTCATTTGTATGTATAGATATGCTTAGGGTCCATCCATATGCATGTTATATATGTTGGGAAAGAAAGCAAGTAATGTGTGTTATGTGAATTTTGATTCATTTTATTTAATCTTAAAATGCCTTTCTTTTTTGAATAGGTTAGTTTAGAGTTTATCTAAACCTAGGATTAATTAAAAGATTTAAACAAAACATTTACCTAAACAAAACTAAAATGTGAACCTATTTTAGAAATTAACAAGGTTAGGGAAGGAAAGGGAAGTTCTCTTCTCTTTCCCTCTCTTCATAACTTATTAATTAATTGTAGGATACACTTAAACCAAATCAAAACATGAAATAAAATAAACCCAAATAACTTAAATGAAACCCTCCTCTAAGTTGAACATGTTCTTCACACTTAGAAAATTTGAACCTAAAGACATAGCTAAGCATACCACACAAGCCTTCAAAGCACACACATTAGCCTAAGTCACCACTTCTAGCTTTAGGTTAGGTTGATGCATGGTTTGATGTTTGTTTTATTTTGTGATATATGTTTTAGAATGGATGTTAGGATGTATGCTCATAGAATGGATGGTAGGATATTCTTAGTCTAACTTTTCTTTTCTACAGGGAATTATGCTTAAGGGGCGCTATCTTAAATAAAAATATAAATGCTTTTGCTTGCAGGTGCTTTATACCCCTAAGCATAATCCTATAGGCCAGGTAGACTTAGTCACCCAAGTGTGGGGTGATAAGTCCAATATACTTGCTTGGAATTTGTGTGGTGTGTTTTAACTAACCTTTGTTTTGCAAGTGTTAGTTAGATTTCCACTTTTCCTTTTCATGTAAATTTATGCAATTAAGATTTTGGAATGATTGTTATGGGGATTAGGATGAGCGTTGGTCATAAGATCCTATCTTATGCACCATGGGAGGCCTTGGAGCATCTACCATCCAACCATCCAAAAGGAAAAGAAGAAAAGAAGAAAAGAAGAAGAAGAAGAAGAAGAAAGAAAGAAGAAAGAAAAAAGAAAACTTCATAATGAATTCAATTTAATTTAATAATCTCTGAAGATACATTTGATATTTTATGATCTATTCATTGATTGATGATTTTCTTAGCTTTGCATTAAGTGACATGCTTTTCCTAGTTTATTCCTTGTATGTATGGATTAGGATCTTTAGGGAAAAATAAATATTTTACCCAACTTAACAACTCAAAAAAATTAAACAACTCATAACCTCACCTAAAGCTTTGGTTTAAAATCAAGATAAAAGAATTAGCAACCCTTGGATGAGCATTTCTTTTATAATATGATGCACAAATGCATCTTATTTCACTCTTGATTGGAGGGCTTTCACCTTTGCGGAGAAACTTGGCTTTAAGATCCATGGTGGAAATGCACCTCCTCCCTTCTCACTGATTTTGTCCAATAACCTTATTTCTTATGCATTAGTCATATGAATCCTAATAGCTTGAGTGAAAATAATTGTCCAAAAATAAAAATAAAATGAAATTTGAATTGATTAGATTTATGTCATTTGAAGCATGTCCCTTTACATGAGAGTCTCTTTAGGGAGTGAGTTTAAGGACATAGTCTCTTTCTAAATAAATAATAGCCTAGTTATCTTGCATAAGCATAAAGACCTGCCTACATGTATTTAAAATTGTAGGAGTTAGTTGGCGGCCACCCTTAGGCGGTTGTAATTCCAAGCTGTCAAGTGGTTTGTCCTCTCTTGTGGAGGCAAACCAATTTCCCTTTTTTGCCTTAGATTTAGGTTGTGCTTTCGTCCCACGACAAAGCTCTCTAGATTTAGGTTCTGAGGTTGCTTTTCCCCATTATGGGACATAAGCATAATTCCTCACCTCATATGTATTTCCTTAATCTTGTGTTAAGGAATCTTACATCTTAAATTTCTAATGAAAAATGTAACTCAAACAAAATAAATCAATTTCAAAAATGTAAAGCCCAACTATAGGATAGTTTGAGATTTTTGCTAGGTTTCTTAGCATCATGGGCATCTCCTACTTATCTTCCATTTGAGCTTCGATAATAATTCCCCCTTTTGATCAATCCCATTTAATCTTCCAAAACTAAGCCACTTGATTGATAGTCATTCCTATTGAAATCTTCAAAGACAATGATCATTTACCTTAATCGAGAGTTTTTCTAAGGATTCCCCATTCCTTAGGATGTAATTAACTATAGGGGCTTGCCCCTATAAGGAACTTAATGAACTCGATTTACTACTTTTCCATGTAAAGTAGGGAAGAATCTGGTACATATGTAGGCTCATCATCCATAGGAGTTTTTATTGAGGTGATTAGGTCCATTAAAGGGTAGTGACTTCTATCTTTTGATATAGTACACTATTTCCTTGATGGCGTACTCGATCATTTGAATAAGCACATCTGCGGATCTACATGGCATCTTAAAAAAATGAATTTCTATAAGTGTTGTCTTTCATCTCTCACCAACAGATCTGAAAGGTGACTCCTTATAGGAATTTTTCTCTACAATGGTTATCCAACATCATCCTAGTTAAGAAAAAGATTAGCCAAATTCACATATGCATCAATTTTAGTGATTTAAATAAGGCATATCCAAAACATGAATTTACATTGCCAATCCAGGAGCTGATGGTGGACATTGCCTCATCTCATGTAGTCTTCTCTTTCATGGATGACTCATCTGGATATAACCAAATAAAGATGGCCCCTGAAGATGAAAGAAACACTACTTTTAGAACCCCCAATCAGAATCTATTGCTATAGGGTCATGCCTTTCAGCCTTAAAAATGTCGGTGCTACATACCAGTGGGCTATGACTCAAATATTTGATGAAGTCATTCATCATCAAGTTGAGTGCTATGTCAATGATCTCATGGTTAAAAGTAGAGAAATAGAAGACCATCTCTTTGACTTGAGAGTAGTTTTCAAAAAGTTAAGATAATTTAACCTCAAAATGAACCCCTTGAAGTGTGCATTTGGATTAGCTTTAGGGAAATTCCTTGGGCTTGTCTGACACCATGGAATTGAAATCTATCTAGAGAAGATCAAGCTGATATTATAAATGCCACTCCCTAAAAGTTTAACTCAACTCAGATCATTCCAAGTGCAGTTTGAGTATCTAAGTTGCATTATATCCAACCTATCTGGAGATGTCAGCCATTCTCAGTACTTGTCAAAAAGGACACCAAGTTTAAGTTGGATGATAAGAGTGAGCATGCCTTCCAAGAAATCAAGCATTACCTAATGACACTTCCAGTTATAGCGGCCCCTATCTTGGGCAAGCCGCTCATACTTTGTACTACTGCATTAGAAGACTCCATTTGTGCTTTATTGGACCAAGCCAATAATGAAGGGAAGGAATATGAATTCAACTACCTCAACCGTCATCTAATCCTTGATAAGGCTAATTATCCACCCATTGAGAATCATTGCCTAGCTTTAATCTTTGCATCCCAAAAGCTACAACACTACATGCTTCCTCATAAGGTGAACTTAATCTCTAGGATCAATCAACTACAGTATCTCATGACACGAACGATGCTATATGGATGGTTGGAATGACGGTCCATGATCCTCTCATAGTTTTACATTACCTTCGTACCCCTCTGCGGTGAAAGGACAAGCCCTAGCAAATTTCTTAACAACACACCCACTTTCTATTAACTCTCCACTTAGTGATGACCTCCCCGATGAACAAATCATGAACTTAGGGGATACTAGCTTTCACCCCTGGGAGTTATACTTCGATGGTGCGGCTTCCTCTCAGAGAGGAGAATAACCATAATTTACTATTCCAAGAAAAGTAGGGGTAAGAATAATTCTCTTAACTCTGGATCGCGATGTGATGAGATTCTCATATCATCTGTACAATCCTTGTACCAACAATGAAGATGAATATGAGGCTCTGATTGTTAGTCAGGAGTTTGTCAATACTCTAAGCATCCAGAACATCAACAACTTTGGGGATTCTCAGATACTTATCAACCAAATCGTTGGGTCCTTTAAGGTTATAAAGCCCAATCTTCATCACTACCACAAGTACACCATAGAGTTATTGGTCCAAATCCCAGAGGTTACCATTTATATGATTTCTTGAGGAGAAAATACCATAGCATATGGTTTAACCAAGCTTGCCAAGGAGTTGATATGTTTGAAGGATGAGTCCATATCAATATAAGTATAAAATAGACAAGTCTTATCCCTTATTGATATTGAACTCATCAAAAAGTACTCTCTTGAAGGGGAGGTTGCCATTATCAAGAAGGATGAGGAGTTAGATTGGAGACAACCATTCATGGATTACCTAAATAAAGGCAAACTACCTTGAGAGAAGTCCCAAGCCCATCAGATAAAGTAGGGAGCACTTTCCTATGTTTTTATGGATGGTGTCTTGTACTGGCAATCTTTTGATCATATGTGGTTATGTTGTATAGACAAGCACGAAGCCCATAAAATCATGACAGGTACACTCGATTATGTAGAACAACAATCACTGAACATGAAAGCCAAGATCAAGAGGATACTATTGGCCATCGATGATCAAAGATTGCATGGATACTAGTAGGCGATGCCACCAATGTCAAATAGATGATGTGGTCTTACACCAACCACCCAACATTCTACATCCTACACTGGCCTCATGGCCATTCGATTGTTGCGGTACCGATATAGTGGGTCCCATTGATCTTCCTTCTTCCAAGGGTCATCAGTTCATCTTAGTTGCTACTGAATGCTTTTCCAAATGGGCGAATGCAATTTTGCTCAAAGAGGTCACAGCTTAGCATGTGCTCCAATTTTGTAGGAACCATATCATATATAGGTTTAGAGTGCTTCGATGAATTATATATGATAATGATACTGCATTTAAGAGCATTGAGATCAATAACTTTGCTTGGAGACACACATAGATTGAAGATATTCTACCATCAACTACCCGAGGGCAAACGACTTAGCAGAATCCTTCAACAAAACACTCATCCAAATACTGAAGAAGGCACTCAACAATAATAAGTGACAGTGACATGAGCAGTTAGTTGAAGCCTTGTGGGCCTACCACATCACACATAGAACTCCAACTCAGTCTACTCCTTTCTTCTTAGTGTATGGGTCTGAATCCATTCTACCATTAGAAGTTTAACACCCATCACTAAGGATAGCTGTGGGTAGTGAAATCATATTAGAGCAAAATGCCAAGTTGTGGTTAGAAGAGTTCGAAGGTTTTGGGGAGAGACACCTATGGGCATGCCAAATCCTCGAGTTGTACAAAGCTAAAATGATTCAAGCTCACAACAAGTTGGTCTATCCTAGAGCTTTTCAAGTAGGATAGCTTATTTTAGTTCTAAGGAGACCGATTGTTGGCCATTGTAAGATGGGAGGCAAGTTTGAACCCACTTAGGAAGGCCCTTTTGCCATAGAGAAGGCCTACCAAGGAGGATCTTATCAAATTATTAATCATAAGGGAGAGTGCCCAATGCTTCCATTCAATGGGCTCTACTTAAAGAAATATTATAAATCATATTTGAAAATAATTTTCATCAATGAAATTTCCATTTCAAATTCAATATCTTCCTTGTTGAAAGTATTCTTTTCTACAAATTCATCATAATGTGTTTAAAGTAGGTGTAAGGAGCCCAAGCAGCATCCTATCTTTCATCGACACAACATAAACACAAACTACACACAAATATATAAAATTTACACATATCTTTTATCTCGGGCTACTCTAAGTTGAGATAACACCCCTAGTGGCACTCACTCATCTAGGTCGGGGTTGACGTCTACTGCTAGTGTGTCACCCCAGTAGTTTTCTTCCATTAAGGATGTAAGTCACTATGCTTTCCTTCCTTACTTGCTTGCACATGAGCCTTGTTAGTTTGGTAGGCCTTATTGTGTGGCCGGTAAGTTACCTCATATTGGCTTTATTTAAGAGGAGGTGTGTCTACTATGCTTTCTTCTTGGATTAGCCTTCATGCACTAACTGGGTCAAGTATATTTGAGATTTAGGATAAGTCCCCTATCGGCTCCTTCCCTCCTGACAGCTTCAAGTTTGGGTCTAGTCCTTTCTTGAGGTCCCCGGCTTAGTAGTCGCTCTAGGTCAGATAGCATATGTCCCACTGATGATAGACTATCCCTATGATCAATTCTACTTGGAAAGTTGTAATCTTATATGCTTTCTTTCTAGATTGATTTTTGTACATCCACGAGCACCTTAGGTTGGTTGGTTCTCACTATGCTGACGGATACACCTTAGTTTGGTTGGTTCTCGCACCTTAGGATACACCATACATGGCAGATGTAAGTCTACTATGCTTTCTCTTTGAGTTGTCCACCGTACACCTATAGGCTTTCTTTTCTAGGGCTCAGGATAACGCCCCTAGTAGCTCCTCCCTTATGGGCACTATATTTAGATCACATCCTTTGCGACCCCATTTAGACACTACCCATGTTACTATCAGATTGGATAGTTTCCCTTTCCTAGTAACCACCCCCGTGGTTGAAAATTTCTCTTGTGGATGTCGATTCTCCCTTGGTAAATCAGAGGGTCAAGGCATAGCCCTTCTCGGTGTGGTCCCTTGCATCCATATAAACATATAAATAAAATATATATTTACTTGTGGATTAGGAGGACAACCCTAACGACACATTTTCCCAAGCAAGCATCCTATCTTTAGGGCAGTGTTAGCAAAACTCTCTATAGGAATCGCTTGGCTACTCTTGAGTTGATATAAGTCCTCAGTGACATTCACTCAGTAGTCACCCCAACGATTGTTCCCTACTTTAGAAGATGTAAGTCTGTTACACCTTCTTCCTAGCACAACCATTGCACAGCAAAAGGAAACCCCTTAGGTTTTGCTCTAACTAGTAGACTATCCTTTTTATTTGTAAATCTAAGATAGGATAAGTCGATATAGCCCTACTCTGGGTTTTATTATACCGACATGGTCCATAAATTAAATCTATCAAATTTGGTGAGCTCACATCCCCAAGATATGCCTTTAATCAAAATCAAACCAAACAAACCATATCAAATCACATGAAATTAAGATAAAATTAATCACTACTTTTGAGTTGACATAAGTCCCCATTGACATTCACTCATAGTCTCCTAGGTCAGTTCAATTTGTTGTTATCCAGGTCACCCTGGTTGTTCCTTGCTTTGGGAGATATAAGACTGCTACGCTTTCTTCCTAGCATAGTTGTTACAAACTAAAAGGCAACCCCTTAGGTTGGCTATCTCTACCCTGCAGCAGGTAGACTATCCCTTTGGATTTATAAACCTGAGGTAGGTCAAGGCTGATATAGCCCCTTCTGTGGGTTCATCACTAACATACATTATACATTAACTCAAATTAAATTAAACCCAATATGATTTTCACCAATAAAGTTAAATCACACCCTTCTCCTTAATGGAGACCCAAATCATATATAAATAAGTCAAGCAAATAAATCAAATTCAAAAGCAACCTCCCCAATGGAGCCAAATTAAACCAACTCCCTTGTAGAGTCTAAATCAAAGAAAACCAACCAAACTCTTATTCCCAGTGGATACATCCCCAAACAAATCTATGAAATTAAACTCGAATCCTAATCCCCAATGGATAACCTGAACTTGCTTCCCTAGTGGAAGGTTCACATACCTGATCCCCAGCAGACTCTAGCCCATATCTCTAGTAGATGTGCCTCCACATCAATTAAAACAAAATAAATTAAAGTTGATTAGATCTTAATCCTCGATGGATTATAGATTCTTATTCCCAATAGATCTTCTTTCCATAAATCATATAATCAAATCAAATTCAAACCTTATCCTAGATTTTCTTCATCTATGCCTCGACATAGACCCTCACATGTCATGTGCATGTGTGATCCCTATGATCTACCTTTATGTCCTTGACATGGAATTCTCATCAAATCTTATTTCTTCTCTTATGCACCTTTAATACTTCAATAAAAGCCTAACAATGTATTCATTCAAATTACATCATCTTAACATTGTAATCAACATTTTATGATTTGTGATGGTGTAAGCTAAAACTATACAATATCATGCTAAACATTTTATAATGTGAATTAAGAGTCTATATAATATTATAATATATGATGTTATATTATAATATACTATAATATAATATATTGTCTAACATTACACCTCATTATACTTCAAGATTTAAGGTTTAGGATTTAGGGTTAATTTAGGGTTTAGGGTTTAGGGTTTTGTTTATTTGGGGTTTAGTTTAATATTTAGGGGTGTAGGATTTGATTTAGGGTTTTTTTTTATGGTTTAGGGTTTTTTGGGTTTAGGGTTTTAGGTTTAGGGTTTAGGGTTTATTTAGGGTTTATGGTTATTTTTTAGAGTTTAGGGATTATTTAGTTTTTTATAGGTTTAGTATTTTGGGTTTAAGTTTTTTTTTAACAAAGAGCAAATTTAGATTAAACATTTCTTCTTTTCAATTTCATCAACCATGTAGCACCCCAAGATTTCTAAGACAATGATGTAGATAAAATGAGCAAGCATAAAAATCAAGCCCAAGATAAGTAGACATTCTATTGTAAGACACAATTCCATAATTTAAGCTATTCTTTAGTTTCTCCTATTCCCCGAACCACCTACCTCTTGAGTAGCAATCCACCATCATATCGATCTCTCCTACACCCATGGATGTAACTTCTCCCTCCAAATGCTACCACCACCTCCATATCCATTCTAGATCCTATGATGCTATATTTGCCTCCACAATCTTGACTTCTAGTTGATGGTGATGATCACATCATTCTGATTCTTATATTTATTTTAATTTATTTGGGGTTTAAGGTTTTGGGTTGTATGTTTTTTTGGGTTTAGGTTTATTTATTTTATCTAGAGTTTATTTAGAGTTTAGGGTTTAGGGTTTAGGGTTTTTTTATTTAGGGTTTAGGGTTGTAGGTTTAGGGTTTAGAGTTTAGGTTTAGAGTTTTTGGGTTTAGGATTTATTTAATGTTTAGTATTTAGGGTTTATTTTTTAATAAAGAAAAAATTCAAATTCATTTCTTATTTTTTGATTTCATCAACCAAGTAGTAAGTTTTTAGGAGATAAACAATGACATTGATAAAATGAGCACCCATAAAGCAAATCAATAACCAGATGTAAATCATATAATGTTAAGACATAGTTCCATAAGTAAATGGTACCATTATAATTTCTCTATTTCCCATCAAACCACCCCAACCTCTCAGTGATCCATCATATTGATCTCTCCATTTTTGTTAGTTGTAACCTCCATCACTCCTACCTCCATAACCACAACTTCTAACCACCACCACCACGATAATCATTGTCTACATCCACCACTAGATCTAGAGCCATTGATTATCTTCTTTAAGGTTTGCACATTCTTAGGGTTTAGGGTTAGTTTAGTGTTTAGGGTTTAGGGTTACTTTAGGGCTTAGGGTTAGTTTATGGTTTATGGTTTAGGATTAAGGATTTGGGCTTTAGGGTTGTAGGTCTTAGGGTTTAGGGTTAACGATTTAGGGTTTTAAGGTTTAGGGTTTAGGGTTTAGGGTTAGTTTTAGGGATTAGGATTTAGGGTTTACAGTTAGCTTAGGGTTTACATTTTTTAAAAAAATTTAAGTAAACTGTTAGGCTTAGGTTAATTTAGTTTAATTTTTCATTTATTTTAGTTTATTTTATTTTATTTATATATTTTTAGGTTTTTTATTTAATTTAGTTTATTTATTTTAGGTTAATTTATTGTAGTTTAGGTTTTTTATTTTAGTTTATTTTTTAGGTTTAGGTTTATTTTTTAGCTCGGTTTAAATTTTATTTTATTTTTTAGGTTTAAGTTTTATTTTTTATTTTTATGTTTAGGTTTAGGTTTTAATTTAATTTTATTTATTTAGATTTTAGGTATTTATTTTTGGTTTACTTTAGGGTTTATTTTTTTAGTTTAGGTTTAGGATTATTTTAGTTTATTTTAAGTTTAGGTTTAGGTTTTATTTATTTTAGTTTAGTTTATTTTAATTTAGGCTTAGTTTTATTTTATTTTGTTAATTTTATTTTTTATTTTAGGTTTATGTTTTTTTTTTTTAGTTTAGGGTTAGGTTTACTTTTTTATTTTTTTTTGTTTATTTAATATTTATTTCATTTTATTTTGGTTTATTTTGTTTTATTTTATTTAGGTTTTATTCTTATGTTTATTTTATTTTTTTTAGTTTAATTTATGTTTTTATTTATTATATTATATTATATTTTTATATTATTTTTTTTTTTTTTTTAGGTTTAGGTATAGGTTTTCTTATTTTTTTTATTATTTAGTTTTTATTAAGTTTAGGTTTAGGTTTTAGGGTTTAAGGTTTAGGGTTTAGGGTTTAGGGTTTTTGGATTTAGTGTTTAGGGTTAGGGTTTGGGTTTAGAGTATAGTAGTTAGGTAGATTTTGGTTTAGGTTTTAGGATTTAGAGTTTAGGGTTTAGATTTTATGGTTTAGATTTAGGGTTTAGGTTAGTTTTAGGGTTTAGTTAGGGTTAGGGTTTAAGATTTTGGGTTTAGGGTTTCATGGTTTAGGGTTTTTAAAAATTAACTAAACCAAATATTTAGGTTTATTAATTATTTTTTATTTAAGTTTATTTTTTTATTTAGTTTAGTTTATTTATTTTAGGATTATTTATTTTAGATTTGGTTTAGGTTTAGGATTATGTTTATTTTAGTTTATTTTATTTCATTTTTTTTAAGTTTAGGTTTATTTTTTATTTTAGGTTTAGGTTTAGGTTTTTTATTTTATTTTTTTAGGTTTAAGTTTTATATTTTTTATTTATGTTTTTTTTAGGTTTCATTTTTAGTTTAGGTTAGGTTTATTTTAGTTTATTTATTTATTTTAGTTTGATTTATTTTATTTTAGGTTATGTTTAGGTTTATTTATTTTAGTTTATTTTATTTTAGTTTAGGTTTAGGTTTATTTTATTTTGTTTATTTTTTAGGTTTAGTTTTTTTTTAGTTTAGGGTTTAGGTTTATTTTTATTTATTTTTAGGTTTATTTTTAGGTGTAGGTTATTATTTTCTTTTATTTTATGTCTGGTTTTATTTTGTTTAGGTTTTTTATTTATATGTTTATTTTTTTAGTTTAATTTTGGTTTTATTTATTTTATTTTAGTTTAGTTTTTATTTTTTATGTTATTTTATTTTAAAGTTTAGGTTTAGATTTAGGTTTTTATTTTATTTTGTTTATTTAATTTTATTTAGTTATGTTTTTTTTATTTATTTATTTTTTAGATTTATTTTAGGTTTAGGTTTTAGGTTTTAGGGTTTAGGGTTTAGGTTTGGAATTTAGGGTTTAGATTTAATGTTTAGGGTTTGGGGTTTAGGTTATGGTTTGGGGTTATGGTTTAGGGTTTAGTGTTTAGGGTTTAGGTTTGGTGCTTAGGGTTTAGTTTAGGATTTAGGGTTTAGGGTTTAAGGTTTTAAAATTAAGTAAACCAATAGGTTTAGGTTTTATTTAATTTTTTTTTTATTTAATTTATTTTTTATTATTTTACTTTATGTTTTGTTTTTATTTTATTTGTTTTTTTATTTTTAAGTTTGTTTTATTTTTTAGGTTATTTTAGATTTTTAATGATTTTATTTTAGTTTAGTTTTTATTTTTCATTTTATTTTATATTTAAGTTTAGTTTTATGTTTTGATTTAGGTTTAGGTTTAGGTTTTAGTTTAGGTTTTTATTTCATTTTATGTATTTTACTTTATTTAGGCTTAAGTTTATTTATTTATTTTATTTTTTAGGTTTTATTTTGTTTAGGTTTAGGTCTTTAGGTTTTAGGTTTAGGTTTAGGGTTTAGGTTTAGGTTTAGGGTTAGTTTGAGGTTTAGGGTTTAGGGTTTAGTGTTTAGTTTTAGGTTTAGGAATTAGAGTTTAGGGTGTAGATTTTTGATTTATTTAGGTTAGGTTTTTTATTAAGTTTAATGTTTAGGTTTAGTTTAGGTTTATATTTAATTTTTATATTTTATTTATGTTAATTTTTAATTTTATGTTTAGTTTTATTTTATTTAGGTTTTTATTCTTATATTTTATTTTTTAGTTTAGTTTAAATTATTATTTAATAAATATTATTTTATTTTTTATTAGTTTATTTTATTTCATTTTTTAGGTTTAGGTTTAGGTTTTAGTTTGGGTTTTATTTTATTTTATTTTATTTTTATTTAGGTTTAGGTTTTATTTATTTAGTTTTAGGTTTTATTTTAGTTTTGGTTTAGGTTTTTAGGTTTTTAGTGTTTAGGGTTTAGGGTTTAGGGTTAGTGTTTAGGGTTTAGGGTTAGGGTTTAGGGTTTAGGGTTTAGGGTTTAGTATTTAGGGTTTAGGCTTTATGTTTAAGGTTTTCAAAATTTAGAGTTAAGGGTTAGCTTAGGGCTTAGGGTTTTGGTTTTAGAGTTTTTTAGGGTTTAGGGTTCACAGTTAGTTTAATGGTTTAGGCTTTAGGGGTTTTTTTAATTAAATAAATCAGTAGGTTTAGGTTTATTTAGTTTATTTTTTATTTACTTTAGTTTATTTCATTTTTTATTATTATTTAGACATTTTTTATTATTATTTAGGCATTTTTTATTAGGTTTAGATAATTTATTTTAGGTTTATTTATTTTAATTTAGGTTTTATTTTAGTTCATTCTTTAGGTTTAGGTTTAGTTCATGTTTATTTTTAGTTTAGTTTATTTTTCATTTAGGTTTAGGTTTTTATTTTATTTTAGGTTTAGGTTTTAGGTTTTATTTTAGGTTTATTTTAGGTTTTTTATTTTTTTAGTTTTTATTTAGGTTTATTTTTAGTTTATTTAATTTTATTTAGTTTAGGGTTTAGGTTTTGTTTATATTAGGTTTAGGTATTTATTTTATTTATTTTAGTTTAGTTTATTTTATTTTAGGTTTATTTTATTTTATTTACTTTAGGTTTAAGTTTTTTTAGTTTAGGGTTTAGGTTTTATTTTTTATTTATTTTTTAGATTTAATTTTTTTTTGGTTTAATTTTATTTATTTATTTTATTTTATTTTAGTTTGTTTATTTTTATTCTACGTTAGTTTTTATTTTATTTAGGTTTTTATTTTTAGGTTTATTTTATTTCTAAGTTTAGTTTAGTTTTTTATTTTTATTTTATTTTAGTTTAGTTTTTATTTTTAATTTTATTTCATATTTAGGTTTAGGTTTACTTTTAGGTTTATGTTTTATTTTATAGTTTATTTTATTTAGGTTTATGTTTTAATTTATTATTTTATTTTTAGGTTTTATTTTTGTTTAGGTTTGTTTTAGGTTTTAGAGTTTAGGGCTTAGGGTTTGGGGTTTAGGTTTAGGGTTTAGGGTTGAGGGTTTGGGGTTTATGGTTTAGATTTTAGGGTTGTAGGTTTTAGGGTTTAGTGGTTAGGGTTTAAGGTTTTTGATTTAGGGTTTAGGGTTTAGGGTTTTAGGATTTAGGGTTTAGAGTTTAGGATTTAGGGTAAGTTTTAGCATTTAGGGTTTAGGGTTTAGGGTTTATGGTTTAGGGTTTAGTATTTAGGGTTTAGGGTTTATGTTTAGGGTTTTCAAGATTTAGGGTTAAGGGTTAGCTTAGGGATTAGGGTTTAAGGTTTTGGGTTTAGAGTTTTTTAGGGTTTAGGGTTCACAGTTAGTTTAATGGTTTAGGGTTTAGGGTTTTTTTTAATTAAATAAATCGTTAGGCTTAGGTTTATTTAGTTTATTTTTTATTTACTTTAGTTTATTTCATTTTTATTTTTATTTAGGGATTTTTTATTAGAATTTGTTTATTTATTTTAGGTTTATTTATTTTAGTTTAGGTTTTTTTATTTTAGTTCATTTTTTAGGTTTAGGTTTAGGTTGTTTATTTTTTAGTTTAGTTTTTATTTTACCTTTAGGTTTAGGTTTTATTTTATTTTTTTTAGGTTTAGGTTTTAGGTTTTTATTTTAGGTTTTTTATTTTTTTAGTTTTTATTTAGGTTTATTTTTAATTTATTTAATTTTATTTAGTTTAGGGTTTAGGTTTTGTTTATTTTAGGTTTAGGTTTATGTTTTATTTATTTTAGTTTAGTTTATTTTAATTTAGGTTTATTTTATTTTATTTACTTTAGGTTTAAGTTTTTTTTTAGTTTAGGGTTTAGGTTTTATTTTTTATTTATTTTTAGATTTAATTTTTTGGTTTAGGATTTTATTTAGTTTTTATTTTATTTTATTTTAGTTTGTTTTATTTTTATTCTACGTTAGTTTTTATTTTATTTAGGTTTTTATTTTTAGGTTTATTTTATTTCTAAGTTTAGTTTAGTTTTTTATTTTTATTTTATTTTAGTTTAGTTTTTATTTTTAATTTTATTTCATATTTAGGTTTAGGTTTACTTTTCAGTTTATGTTTTATTTTATTTTATTTTATTTAGGTTTAAGTTTTTTAATTTATTTTATTTTTAGGTTTTATTTTGTTTAGGTTTGGGTTTTTAGGTTTTTAGAGTTTAGGGCTTAGGGTTTGGGGTTTAGGTTTAGGGTTTAGGGTTGAGGGTTTGGGGTTTATGGTTTAGATTTTAGGGTTGTAGGTTTTAGGTTAGTGGTTTAGGTTTTTTTGATTTAGGGTTTAGGTTTAGGGTTTTAGATTTAGGTTTAGTTTAGGTTTAGGGTAGTTTATTTAGGTTTAGGGTTTAGTTTATTTTAGGGTTTAGTATTTAGGGTTTAGGGTTTATGTTTAGATTTAGAGTTAGGATTTTTAGGTTTGGGTTTTTTTAGGTTTATTATTTTTAATGGTTTATTTAGGTTTAATTAATATTATTATTTAGTTTATTTTATTACTTTAGTTTTATTTTTTTTTTATTTAGGGATTTTATTATTGTTTATTTATTTTAGGTTTATTTATTTTAGTTTTTTTATTTTAGTTATTTGGTTTAGGTTTAGGTTCATGTTTTATTTTTAGTTTAGTTTTATTTTACCTTTAGGTTTAGGTTTTATTTTATTTTTAGGTTTAGGTTTTAGGTTTTATTTTAGGTTTATTTTTTTAGGTTTATTTTTTTTAGTTTTTATTTAGGTTTATTATTAATTTTTATTTTATTTAGTTTAGGGTTTAGGTTTAGTTTATTTTACGTTTAGGTTTAGGTTTTATTTATTTTAGTTTATATTATTTTAGTTTAGGTTTAGGTTTATTTTATTTTATTTATTTTAGGTTTATGTTTTTTTAGTTTAGGGTTTAGAATTTATTTTATATTTATTTTTAGGTTTAATTTTTTGGTTTAGGCTTTTATTTAGTTTTTATTTTATTTTATTTTATTTTATTTTATTTTTATTCTACGTTAGTTTTATTTTATTTAGGTTTTTTATTTTTAGGTTTATTTTATTTTAGTTTAGTTTAGGTTTTATTTTATTTTATTTTAGTTTAGTTTTATTTTTAATTTTATTTTTATTTAGTTTAGGTTTAGGTTTAGGTTTTAGGTTTTATTTTATTTTATTTTTTATGTTTAAGTTTTTTAATTTATTTTATTTAATGTTTATTTTGTTTAGGTTTTAGGTTTTAGGTTTAGGTTTAGGGTTTAGGGTTTTAGGTTTAGGGTTTAGGGTTGAGGTTTGGGGTTTATGGTTTACATTTTAGGTTGTGGTTTTAGGGTTTAGTGGTTTGTTTAGGGTTTTTTGATTTAGGGCTTAGTTTTAGGGTTTTAGGATTTAGGGTTTAGGTTTATTTAGGTTAGTTTTAGCATTTAGGTTTAGGGTTTATTTAGGGTTGTAGGTTTAGGGTTTAGAGTTTAGGGTTTTAGAGTTTTTTGGTTTAGGATTTAGGGTTTAGGTTTAGTATTTAGGGTTTAGGTTTTAATAAAGAAATTCAAATTCAACATTTCTTATTTTTGATTTCATCTTAGTAGCAGTTTTCTAAGAGATAAACAATGACATAGATAAAAATGAGCACCCATAAAGCAAATCAATAACCTTAGATATGTAATCATCATGTTCATAGTTTAAGTAGCAGTTCGACCATTTTAATTTCTCTAGTTTATAACCTCTAGTATATCATTTTTTATATTTATGGTTGTAACCTCAATCATTTATAACCACAACTTTAACCACCATTTATTGTCTTATATCTAGGGGTAGTTGATGGTGATCTTATGATTAAGGTTTTGCACATTCTTAGGGTTTAGTTAGTTTAGTGTTTAGGTTTAGGTTACTTTCTTAGGGTTAGTTTATGGTTTATGGTTTAGGATTAAGGATTTGGGCTTTAGGGTTGTAGATTTTAGGGTTTAGGGTTTACGATTTAGGGTTTTAAGGTTTAGGGTTTTGGGTTTATGGTTAGTTTTAGGGATTAGGATTTAGGGTTTACAGTTAGCTTAGGGTTTACATTTTTTAAAAAAAATTTAAGTAAAATGTTAGGCTTAGGTTAATTTAGTTTAATTTTTCATTTATTTTAGTTTATTTTATTTTATTTATATATTTTTTTAGGTTTTATTTAATTTAGTTTATTTATTTTAGGTTAATTTTGTAGTTTAGGTTTTATTTTAGTTTATTTTTTAGGTTTAGGTTTAGGTTTAAATTTAATTTTATTTTTTAGGTTTAAGTTTTAATTTTTTATTTTTATGTTTAGGTTTAGGTTTTAATTTAATTTTATTTATTTAGATTTTAGGTATTTATTTTTGGTTTACTTTAAGGTTTTATTTTTTAGTTTAGGTTTAGGATTATTTTTAATTTATTTTAAGTTTAGGTTTAAATTTTATTTATTTTAGTTTAGTTTATTTTAATTTAGGCTTAGTTTTATTTTATTTTGTTAATTTTATTTTTATTTTAGGTTTATGTTTTTTTTAGTTTAGGGTCTAGGTTTTACTTTTTATTTTTTTTAGGTTTATTTAATATTTATTTCATTTTATTTTTGGTTTATTTTGTTTTTATTTTATTTAGGTTTTTTATTCTTATGTTTATTTTATTTTTTAGTTTAATTTACGTTTTTATTTATTATATTATATTATATTTTTATTTTATTTTTTATTTTTTTTTTAGGTTTAGGTATAGGATTTCTCATTTTTTTTATTATTTAGTTTTTATTAAGTTTAGGTTTAGGTTTTTAAGGTTTAAGGTTTAGGGTTTAGGGTTTTTGGATTTAGTGTTTAGGGTTAGGGTTTTGGGTTTAGAGTATAGTAGTTAGGCTTTAAGATTTTCAAGGTTTAGGGTTAGCTTAGGATTTAGAGTTTAGGGTTTAAGATTTTTTATGGTTTAGGGTTTATGGTTAGTTTTAGGGTTTAGCGTATACGGTTAAGGGTTTAAGATTTTGGGTTTAGGGTTTTGGCTTATGGTTTAGGGTTTTTCTACAAAATTAACTAAACTAGTAGGTTTAGGTTTACTTAGTTTATTTTTTATTTAAGTTTATTTTTTATTTAGTTTAGTTTATTTATTTTAGGATTATTTATTTTAGATTTGTTTTAGGTTTAGGATTATGTTTATTTTTAAGTTTATTTTATTTTTAGGTTTAGGTTTTATTTTATTTTAGGTTTAAGTTTATATTTTATTTTATGTTCTTTTAGGTTTCATTTTAGTTTAGGTTTAGGTTTATTTTAGTTTATTTCATTTATTTACTTTTTTTTATTTTATTTTAGTTTAGTTTAGGTTTATTTATTTTAGTTTATTTTTAGTTTAGGTTTATTATTTTTTTTATTTTTTAGTTTTATTTTTTTAGGTTTTCTTTATATTTTATTTTTTTAGGTTTATTTTTTTTATTTATTTTATTTTAGTTTAGTTTTATTTTTATGTTTATTTTATTTTAAGTTTAGGTTTAGATTTAGTTTTATTTTTTATTTTTTTTATTTAAGTTTATTTAGATATAAGTTTTTTTTATTTGTATTTTTTAGGTGTAATTTATTTTAGGTTTAGGTTTTTTGGGTTTTAGGTTTAGGGTTTAGGGTTTTTGGAATTTAGGGTTTAAGATTTAATGTTTAGGGTTTGGGGTTTAGGGTCTATGGTTTGGGGTTGATGGTTTAGGGTTTATTGTTTAGGGTTTAAGGTTTGGTGCTTAGGGTTTCAAGGTTTAGGATTTATGGTTTAGGGTTTAAGGTTTTTTTTAAAATTAAGTAAACCAATAGGTTTAGGTTTTTATTTAGTTTTCTTTTATTTAATTTTAGGTCTATTTTTTATTTTTTTACTTTATGTTTTGTTTTTATTTTATTTATTTTTTAATTTTTAAGTTTGTTTTATTTTTTAGTTTATTTTAGATTTTTTGATTTTATTTTAGTTTAGTTTTATTTTTCATTTTATTTTATATTTAAGTTTAGTTTATGTTTGATTTAGGTTTAGGTTTAGGTTTTAGTTTAGGTTTTTATTTCATTTTATGTATTTTACTTTATTTAGGCTTAAGTTTATTTATTTATTTTATTTCTAGGTTTTATTTTGTTTAGGTTTAGGTCTTTGGGTTCTTAGGGTTTAAGGTTTAGGGTTTAGGGTTAAGGTTTAGGGTTGGGAGTTTGAGGTTTAGGGTTTAGGGTTTAGTGTTCTAAGTTTTAGGGTTTAGGAATTAGGGTTTAGGGTGTAAGATTTTAGGATTTAGGATTTAAGGTTTAGGGCTAAGGGTTTTTTTTGAATTAAGTAAACTGACAAGTTAATGTTTAGGTTTAGAGTTTAGGTTTATATTTAATTTTTATTATATTTTATTTATGTTAATTTTTTAATTTTATGTTTAGTTTTTATTTTATTTAGGTTTTTATTCTTAGGCTTATTTTATTTTTTAGTTTAGTTTAAGTTATTATTTAATAAATTTTATTTTATTTTTATTAGTTTATTTTATTTCATTTTTAGGCTTAGGTTTAGGTTTTAGTTTGGGTTTTATTTTATTTTGTTTTTTATTTTATTTAGGTTTAGGTTTTATTTATTTATTTTAGTTTTAGGTTTTATTTAGTTTTGGTTTAGGTTTTTAGGTTTTTAGTGTTTAGGGTTTAGGGTTTAGGGTTTAGGGTATAGTGTTTTAGGGTTTAGGGTTAGGGTTTAGGGTTTAGGGTTTAGGGTTTAGTATTTAGGGTTTAGGCTTTATGTTTAAGGTTTTCAAAATTTAGGGTTAAGGGTTAGCTTAGGGCTTAGGGTTTTGGTTTTAGGTTTAGGGTTTAGGGTTTGATTAGTTTAATGGTTTAGGCTTTAGGGTTTTTTTTAATTAAATAAATCAGTTTAGGTTTATTTAATTTATTTTTTATTACTTTAGTTTATTTCATTTTTTATTATTATTTAGACATTTTTTATTATTATTTAGGCATTTTTTATTAGGTTTAGTTTATTTATTTTAGGTTTATTTATTTTAATTTAGGTTTTTTATTTTAGTTCATTTTTTAGGTTTAGGTTTAAGTTCATGTTTATTTTTTAGTTTAGTTTTATTTTTCACCTTTAGGTTTAGGTTTTTATTTTATTTTTTTAGGTTTAGGTTTTAGGTTTTTATTTTAGGTTTATTTTTAGGTTTTATTTTTTTAGTTTTTGTTTAGGTTTATTTTTAATTTATTTAATTTTATTTAGTTTAGGGTTTAGGTTTTGTTTATTTTAGGTTGAGGTTTATGTTTTATTTATTTTAGTTTAATTTATTTTTATTTAGGTTTATTTTATTTTATTTACTTTAGGTTTAAATTTTTTTTTAGTTTAGGGTTTAGGTTTATTTTTTTATTTATTTTAGATTTAATTTTTGGTTTAGGATTTTATTTAGTTTTTATTTTATTTTAGTTTATTTTATTTTATTCTACGTTAGTTTTTATTTTATTTAGGTTTTTATTTTTAGGTTTATTTTATTTCTAAGTTTAGTTTAGTTTTTTATTTTTATTTTATTTTAGTTTAATTTTTATTTTTATTTTTATTTCATATTTAGGTTTAAGTTTAGTTTTTAGTTTATGTTTTATTATATTTTATTTTATTTAGGATTAAGTTTTTTAATTTATTTTATTTTTAGGTTTTATTTTGTTTAGGTTTGGGTTTTTAGGTTTTAGGGTTTAGCTTGGTTTGGGGTTTAGGTTTAGGGTTTAGGGTTAGGTTTGGGGTTTTATGGTTTAGATTTTAGGGTTGTAAGTTTTAGGGCTTAGTGGTTAGGGTTTAGGGTTTTTGATTTAGGGTTTAGGGTTTAGGGTTTTAGGATTTAGGGTTTAGAGTTTAGTATTTAGGGTTAGTTTTAGCATTTAGGGTTTAGGGTTTAGGGTTTAGGGTTTAGTATTTAGGGTTTAAGGTTTATGTTTAGGGTTTTCAAGATTTTGGGTTAAGGGTTAGCTTAGGGTTTAGGGTTTTGGGTTTAGAGTTTTTTAGGGTTTAGGGTTCACAGTTAGTTTAATGGTTTAGGATTTAGGATTATTTTTTAATTAAATAAATTGGTAGGTTTAGGTTTCTTAAGTTTTTTTTTATTTACTTTAATTTATTTCATTTTTTATTATTATTTAGGCATTTTTTATTAGGTTTAGTTTATTTATTTTAGGTTTATTTATTTTAGTTTAGGTTTTTTATTTTAGTTCATTTTTTTTGGTTTAGGTTTAGGTTCATGTTTATTTTTTAGTTTAGTTTTATTTTTACCTTCAGATTTAGGTTTTTATTTTATTTTTTTAGGTTTAGGTTTTAGGTTTTTATTTTAGGTTTATTTTTAGGTTTTATTTTTTTAGTTTTTGTTTAGGTTTATTTTTAATTTATTTAATTTTATTTAGTTTAGGGTTTAAGTTTAGTTTATTTTAGGCATAGGTTTAGGTTTTATTTATTTTAGTTTAGTTTATTTTAATTTAGGTTTAAGTTTATTTTATTTTATTTATTTTAGGTTTAAGTTTTTTTTTTAGTTTTGGGTTTAGGTTTTTTTTTTTTTAGGTTAATTTTTTGGTTTAGGCTTTTATTTAGTTTTTATTTTATTTTATTTTAGTTTATTTTATTTTTATTCTACGTTAGTTTTTATTTTATTTAGGTTTTTATTTTTAGATTTATTTTATTTCTAAGTTTAGTTTAGGTTTTTATTTTTATTTTATTTTAGTTTAGTTTTTATTTTTAAATTTATTTCATATTTAAGTTTAGGTTTAGGTTTCAATTTAGGTTTTTATTTTATTTTATTATATTTTATTTTATTTAGGTTTAAGTTTTTTAATTTATTTTATTTTTAGGTTTTATTTTGTTTAGGTTTAGGTTTTTAGGTTTTTAGGGTTTAGGGCTTAGAGTTTGGGGTTTAGGTTTAGGGTTTATGGTTTAGGATTTGGGGTTTATGGTTTAGATTTTAGGGTTGTAGGTTTTAGGGTTTAGTGGTTAGGGTTTAGGGTTTTTGATTTAGGGTTTAGGGTTAAGGGTTTTAGGATTTAGGGTTTAGAGTTTAGGATTTTGGGTTAGTTTTAGCGTTTAGGGTTTAGGGTTTAGGGTTTAGTATTTAAGGTTTAGGGTTTATGTTTAGGGTTTTCAAGATTTAGGGTTAAGGGTTTGCTTAGGGTTTAGGGTTTAGGTTAAGTTTTTTAGGTTTAGGGTTTATTATTTAATGGTTTAGGGTTTATTTTTTTTAATTAAATAAATTAGGTTTATTTATTTTTTTTTTTTTACTTTAGTTTATTTCATTTTTTTTTTATTCTTTATGAGAATTTGACACATAATAGGATATGAAGGATTCATATAACCCATTTAGGATTAATGCTTGTTTTTTATTGTTGTTGTTATATTTAATTCTTTATTTTGATTAAGATTTTTTTTAATTTACATTTACTTTAGTTTATGTTTTTTATTTTAGTTTATTTTGATGGTTTATGTTTAGGTTTAGGTTTATTTTTTAGTTTAACTTTTTTTTATGTTTTAGGTTTCAATTTTATTTTTTATTTTTTGGTTTAGGTTTAGGTTTTTATTTTAGGTATATGTTTTAGGTTTTTATTTTAGGTTTATTTTTAGGTTTAATTTTTTTTGTTTAGGTTTAGGTTTATTTTTAGTTCACTTTATTTTATTTAGTTTAGGTTTAGGTTTAGGTTTAGGTATATGTTTTTTTAATTTAGAGTTTAGGTATTATTTTTTATTTATTTTTATGTTTTACTTTTAGGATTATTGTTTGGGTTTAGGTTTTTATTTTATTTTATTTTAGGTTTATTTTATTTTTTTTTTAGTTTAGTTTTTAGTATTTTTAGGTTTTTTATATTTTAGTTTAGTTTAGGTTTTATTTATTTTATTTTAGTTTAGTTTTAATTTTATTTTATTTTTTAGGTTTAGGTTTATGTTACTTTATTTTTATTTTATTTTATTTTTTTATTTTGGTTTAGGTTTGTTTATTTATTAATTTAATTTTTAGTGTTTAGGTTTTAGGGTTTAGGGTTTTTAGGGTTTAGGGTATAGGGTTTAGGGTTTAGGATTTAGGGCTTACGGTTTAAGGTTTAGGGTTTATGGTAAGCGTAAGGTTTAGGATTTTTATTTTTTTTTAAATTAACTAAACGAGTATGTTTAATTTTATTTAGTTTATTAAGTTTATTTTTTTATTTATTTTAATTGATTTTATATATTTTTTCTATTTATGTTCATATTTTTATTTTTATTTTGTTTAGTTTATTTATTTTAGGTTTATTTATTTTAGTTTACATTTTTATTGCAGTTTTATTTTTATTTTATTTTTTAGGTTTAGGTTTTATTGTTTATTTTTATGTTTAGGTTTAGGTTTTTATTTTATTTTTTTAGGGTTAGGTTTTAGGTTTTTAGGATTATTTTTATGTTTTACTTTTTAGTTTAGGTTTAGGTTTAGGTTTATTTTTAGTTTTTTTTATTTTGTTTAGGTCTAAATTTAGGTTTAATTTATTTTATGTTTAGGTTTAGGTTCATTTTATTTTGGTTTAGTTTATTTTAGCTTAGATTTTGGTTTATTTTAGTTTGTTTATTTTATTTTTATTTTAGGTTTAGGTTTTTTTTTAGTTTAGATTTGGTATAATTTTATTTATTTTTTTTAGTTTTATTTCTAGGTTTATATGTTTATTTAGTTTTATTTTATTTTATTTTAGTTATATTTTAGGTTAATTTTACTTTTATTTTACTGCTTATTTATTTTAGTTTATTTTTTACATTTAGGTTAAGGTTTAGGTTTAAGTTTATTTTTTAGTATTTTTTATTTTAATTTTAATATTTATGTTTTAATTTAATTTTTTATTTTTAGTTGTACGTTTAGGTTTTTATTTTTATTTTCTAAGTTTAGGTTTTAGGTTTATTTTTAGGTTTTATTTTTTAGTTTAAGTTTAGGTTTATTTTTAGTTTATTTTATTTTATTTAGTTTAGGTTTAGGTTTAGGTTTAACACTACCATTGTTCCCAAGTCGATGTGAAAAGTGGAGGGTTCCATTAGGTAGTCGACAAACATAAAACTTGTCAAAATAATCATGACATGAATCCTTTAAATCATTGAAAGATCTAGGCGCCCCGGAAGTGACGCTACTGTATGGCTTGGATACGTGAAAATGTGATAGATAGCTGATCGCGGTGCAAAGCAAATAAGCAAGGGTTCCCACATTATGACGGATGCGGAAAGTAGTTAGTCCATGAAACTAAAATTAGGTTAGGATCTTGGAATATAGGTACTCTTACAGGTAAATTAATGGAATTAATAGATATTATGGTTCATAGAAAGATAAATATTTTATGTGTTCAAGAAACTAAATGGGTTGGGGAGAATGCCAAAGAGATTGATAGTTTAGGTTTTAAACTTTGGTATTCAGGTAAATGTCGAACTAGAAATGGTGTCGGTGTGATTATTATTAAAAGTTTGAAGGATAATGTTATAAATATTAATAGATGTGGAGAAAGAATTATAGCTTTAAAGATTATTGTTGATACTAAGATTATCAATGTTATAAGTGTCTATGCTCCTCAAGTAGGTTTGGAGGTAAGCACAAAAGAAAAATTTTGGAATGAATTAGAGGGATTAATACAAAAGATACCTCTTGAAGAAAAAGTATTTAGTGGAGGAGATTTAAATGGACATGTTGGTAGAGTGGTAGAAGATTTTAAAAGTATTCATGGTGGTTATTGATTTGGAGTGACTAATGAAGAAGGTAGGACTATATTAGATTTTGCTTTAGCTTATGATTTTGTGGTTGCTAACACTTTATTTAAGAAAAGAGATGAACATATTATTACATATAAAAATGGATCTAGTAAAACATAGATTGATTATTTTCTAATAAGAAAAATATATCGTTTAGATTGTAAGATCGTAAGGTCATTCCAAGTGAAAATCTAAGTACCCAACATCAATTATTAGTTTTAGATTTTAAGATGAAAGGTTGTAAGAGAAAAAATAAACTAAATTATTGTCCTAGAATTAGATGGGGACACTTAAAGAACACAAATAAAAATATTTTTAAGGGCAAGCTGCAAGAGATTAGAATTTGGGATGTTCATGAGGAAGCTAACATTATGTGGAAAAAATAAGTAAAAAAAATTAAGCAAGTTGCTAAAGATGTGCTTGGAGAATCAAAAGGAAACACTCCTTTTAATAAGAATAGTTGGTGGTGGAGTCAAAGTGTGCAAGAATAGATAAAAAATAAGAAGTATTGTTATAAAGCTTGGTTTAGATGTAAAAACTCAGAGAATTGGGAAAGATATAAAGTGGCCCGTAGAGATTCTAAGAAAGCAGTATATGATGAAAAAATTTAGCTTTTAGTGATTTATACAATAGATTGGATACCAAAGAAGGTGAAAGATGTTTGTATAAGTTAGCCAACCAAAGAGATAGGAGAAGTAAAGACATAGTTCAAGTGAGGTGTATTAAGGATGAAAATAATAAAATGCTTTTTTTAGAAAAGGATATTGAAAATAGGTGGATGAAGTATTTTGATAAACTTTTCAATGATGGATCTGAAAGTACGATTGATTTTAGCAACTTTAATACCCTAAACAAAAATAGAGAATTTCATTTTTATCATCGTATTAGTAAATCTGAAGTTACAATAATAACAACAACAACAACAACAAGCCTTAATCCCACTAGGTGGGGTCGGCTACATGAATCCTTTGTCTCCATTGTGTCCTATTATGTGTCAAATTCTCATTTAATTCAAGTATACTAAGATCATTTTATACATCTTAACCAAGTCTTTTAGGTCTACCTCTACCTTTCTTAACATAAGGCAAATCTAATGCATCTACTCTCCTAATCGTCATCGGACGACACGCTTTATGTGGCCAAACCATCTAAGACTCTCCTAATCTTATCTAACACTGAGCTACTCCAACTTTTCCCAACATACTCATTTTGCATTCTATCTCTAAGGGTAAAGCCACTTATCCATGAGCATCCTCATCTCAGTAACACTTAACTTAGTCTTATGTTTCTCTTTATTGGCCAACATTCTCGCACTATAAGTCATTGCAGGTCTTACCACCATCTTATAAAATTTTCCTTAAGTTTAAGTGGAACTTTTCTATCACATAATAGGCCATATGCATTCCTCCACTTCAACCATCCAACTTTAATTCTACTAATAACATCTCCATCTATTTCACCATCATTTTGAACAATAGAGAAAATCTCAATCGCCACTCTTATTAATGACTTGATCACCTAAAGTCACAACACTATCACTAAAACTTCTACAACTAAAATTACACTCCATATATTCAATTTTAGATCTACTTAAATGAAAACCTTTAGACTCTAAAGTTGACCTCCATAATTCAAGTTTCATGGACTCTCTAGTCTTATCAACAAGAAGAATGTCATCGAAAAAGCATACACCAAGGTACATCTTCTTGTAAATGCCTCATAAGAACATCCATAACTAAAGTAAAAGATAAAGGCTTAATGTTGATCCTTGATGTAATCCAACTAAATAGGAAAATATTTTGTCAATCCTCCTTGTGTTTGGACACAAGTAATAGCTCTAGTATACATATCCTTAATGACTTGAATATAACCAATATTAACTTCTTTCTGTTCTAGAACTCTCCAAAGAACATCTCTTGAGATTTTATCATAAGCTTTCTCTAAATCAATAAATATCATATGTAGATCCTTCTTATTTTCTCTATGCTTCTCCATCAAACCTCTTAACAAATGTATAGCATTCATAGTAGATCTACCTGGAATTAAACCTAACTGATTGTGAGAAACTTCTATATCACATCGTAACCTATGCTCAATTACTCTCTCCCATAATTTTATTGTATGGCACATTAACTTAATTCCTCTATAATTTGCACACTCTTGTGCATCACCTTTATTCTTAAATATAGGAACCAACAAACTCTTTCTCCACTCATCGCATCTTTTAGTCTTTAAAATAACATTAAAAGATTTGTAAGCCAAGAAATTCCTTGATCTCCTAAACATTTCCACACTTCTATTGGAATATTATCCGTCCTTGCTTTCCACATTTCATTTTCTTTAAAGCTTCACTAACTTGATTTACTAATATGATGATAAAATGAAATTCTATTTTTTTAGGGTATTAAGGTTGCTAAAATCAATACTTATAGATCCTTCATTGAAAAGTTTATTAAAATACCTCATCCACCTATTTTCAATATCTTTTTCTAAGAAAAGCACTTTATTATTTTCATCCTTAATACCCCTCACTTGAACTATGTCTTTACTCCTCCTATCTCTTTGGTTGGCTAACTTATACATACATCTTTCACCTTCTTTGGTATCTAATCTATTGTATGAATCACTAAAGCTAAATTTTTTGCATCATATATTGCTTTCTTAGAATCTCTACAGGCCATTTTATATCTTTTCTAATTCTTCGAGTTTTTACATCTAAACCAAGTTTCATAACAATGCTTCTTATTTCTTATCTTTTCTTGCACACTCTGACTCCACCACCAACTATTCTTATTTAAAGAAAATGAAATGTGGAAAAGCAGTAGGACCGGATAATATTCCAATAGAAGTGTGGAAATGTTTAGGTGATCAAGGAATTTCTTGGCTTACAAATTTTTTTAATGTCATTTTAAAGACTAAAAAGATGCCAGATGAGTAGAGAAAGAGTTTGTTGGTTTCTATATTTAAGAATAAAGGTGATGCACGAGAATGTGCTAATTATAGTGGAATTAAGTTAACGTGCCATACATTAAAATTGTGGGAGAGAGTAATTGAGCATAGGTTACGATGTGATACGTAAGTTTCTCACAATCGCGTTTCATGCCAAGTAGATCTACTATGGATGCTATACATTTGTTAAGGGGTTTGATGGAGAAGCATAAAGAAAGTAAGGAGGATCTACATATGATATTTATTGATTTAGAGAAAGCTTATGATAAGGTTTCAAGAGATGATATTTGGAGAGTTCTAGAATAGAAAGGAGTTAATATTAGTTATATTCAAGTCATTAAGGATATGTTTACTTGAGCTGTTACTTGTGTCCAAACACAAGGAGGTTTAGGGTTTAGGGTTAGCTTAAGGTTTAAGGTTAGTTTAGGGTTTATGGTTTTAGTTTTAGGGTTTAAGTTTAGTTTGTGAGTTTATGGTTTAGGGTTTAGGTTTTAGGGCGTGGTTTAGAGTTTAGGGTTTAGGTTCTATGGTTTAAGGTTAGTTTAGGGTTTAGGGTTTAAGGTAGGTTTTTTAGGATTTAGGATTTAGGCTTTAAGGTTTAGGGTTTAGGGTTGTAGGTTTAGGGTTTAGGATTTTTCTTTAAAAAAAAAATTAAGTAAACCCATGATTTAAGTTTATTTAGTTTATTTCATTTATTTTAGTTTATTTTATTTTTCATTTTATTTAGGTTTAATTTGTATTTTATTTTGTTTAGGTTTTTTATTTTTGTTTATTTTTAAGGTTTAGGTTTAGGTTTATGTTTATTTTTCAGCTTAGATTTATATTTATTTTATTTAATGTTTAGGATTTATTTTTTATTTTAAGCTTTAGGTTTAGGTTTTATATTTTTATTTTAGGTTTATTTTTAATCTTTTTTAATTTAGGTTCAGGTTTATTTTTAGTTTATTTTGTTTTGTTTAGTTTAAGGTTTAGGTTTAGTTTATTTAGGTTTAGTTTAGTTTTTTTATTTTAGTTTAGGTTTATGAATATTTTGTTTTGTTTATTTTAAGTTTAGGGTTTAGGTTTTATTTTATTTATTTTTAGGTTTTATTATTAGGTTTATTTTTAAGGTTTAGGTATTTATTTATTTTTTATTTTATTTTATTTTAGGTTTATTTTATTTTTTTTACGTTTTGTTTTGATTTTATTTATGTTTTTTTTTATTTTTATGTTTATTTTATTTTATTAGTTTAGTTTAGGTTTTTATTTATTTTATTTTAGTTTAATTTTTAATTTTTATTTTGTTTTATTTTTAGGTTTAGGTTTAGGTTTAGGTTTATGTTTTAGTTTAGTTTTTTAATTTATTTTATTATTTTATTATTTGTAGGTTTAGGCTTTTTTATTTATTTTATTTTTAGTTTTATTTAGTTTAGGTTTAGGTTTTTAGGTTTTTAGGGTTTAGGGTTTTTGGTTTAGGGTTTAGGGTTAAGGGTTTAGCGTTTAGGGTTTGGGATTTAGTGTTTAAGGTTTAGGATTATTAAGGTTTAAGGTTTATGGTTTAAGGTTTAGTGTTTAGGTTTTTGGTTGAGATTTTAGTTTAGGGTTTATGGTTTTTTTTTAAACAACGAACAAAATTTAGATTCACAATTTCATCTTTTCGATTTTAGCAACCAAGTAACAAACCAGGGAAGTGAGGTAATCAAATGACATCCTTAGGGCTAACTAAAGCTTTATGTTCCCTAGATGTCCAGACTATATACTTATTACCATTCAATCTTGTATAAATCAATACATGAATAGAGGAAAGAGAACTCAACATTCGTACACTTAAGCTATAAGCACATGCATTTCTGATGTATTTATATCTAGCATCATAACACATATTATTATTCAGTTATAAGCTTTTGAAAAATACATTTAGATTTAATAGTGATAATAGCCATGCATATATTAAATTAAATCAACACTTCAAGCTTACATAAAGAAAATCCATTTTATTTTACCGATTTTTCAAAAGATGGATGCATTCAAATGACATACCATATTTAACATGATTGTGAAGAAGACAATCAAATATAAGCATGTGATTCATTCAACCAAACTAGTTCTTAAGGACAATCAAATCACATAAGATTGTTTAAAGCAAACCAAAGCTTTTTTACTAATTATGTTTTGGATTTGATTTGATTTAAAGAGAAGAAAAGAAATCATCACTTATTATTTTAAGCCAATTCCCACATTAGTGATTTAATTTAATTTAGGGAAATGTAATTAAGTAGAACCCATAATTAGATGAATTAATTACCCTTACCAATGTCACCTTAAAGTAATTAACTAAATAATTATGAGCCAACATGATTTGCATCAGAAATAAACTTGCATTGATCCTAGGAAATAATTGGGACCTATTGCAATTAGCTCATGATTAATAGTAAATTAGATTAAGAGTCTTAGTTAATTACTCTTATGGTTCTCCCACACATATGGACTTACCATAATTTCATTAAACTCCTTTAGGTTATTAAACACCTAGAGATCTACCCCATGATTTAATTAATTAAGGTTTGATGTGATTATGATTTCAACTTGATTAAGTGATTTTATTAATTAGTTAAATATTAATTAATTTTACTTTAAAAAAGTGTGAAATAAATTTTAGAAAGGGGTCCCAACCCTACCTTAGTTCACTTACTATTGAACAATGATTAATAAACTTAATTAATTAATTTATTACTATTCATGGGATTAATTAATCATTAATTAACTTAAAAGAGTAGTTAAGGTTTAATTAGTCAATTTTCTTAATTAAGTGGGCAATAAATCCTAAGAAAATCATGGGAGGCAGAGGCCATCCTATTAAATTAACCCACAAAATTTAGGATTAATTGCTCAAGTAATTAAAAGGTAATTAAGTTAATTAATTTTGTAATTAAACATTAATTACTATTCAAAATTAGTTAAGATAATTATTAATTAATTTTCCTCTGAAATACTTTTAAAATGAGTATTTATTAGCATTGTTTTATTTCTCATGATTTTTATGATTTTAGAAGTTCCATTAAAAAAATGATTAATTAAGCCTAATTAAAACCTAATCCTATTGGCGTCACATGGCACGGTGATGCGGTGTACTTTCCACATGGCACACTAACATGGCATGCTTTCCATGTGGCGTTGTGAGACTGGCTACTTAAAACTTATCCAACTCAGAGCTTACGTGGTGGTAGCGGATGCTCCTTCTCGTTCGCTGTCTGATCTATGATTGGATGGCTAGGATTTATCTGATAACTTAATAAGATTAAATTAGATCGATCTAGCTGATTTAATCATGATTGTCCATTTTGATCATGCGGAACTGATGGTGCTTGATCTAATGTCATGCGAGTGAGAGAGAATGGAGTCCGGCCATTGCTAACTTGATCTGAGCTTACCCAAGCTCGGATCAACTCCAAAAGGATCCCACACCTTCATGATATTGATCAGAGAGGATCCAACGGTCAAGATCACAGGAGATGCAAGTTTTCTTCAAAAATCTCCAACCCATTTTTGGCTAAGGTTCAATTTTGGAAGCATACTTCACCGGAGCTAAAGACCAGTAGCTCGAACAATTAAGGAAGCTTCATCTATTGGACATGAAGCCTTGTTGATAAAAAGTTGGATCAATTCCTCATTGTTCACTCAAAAGGCCACAAACTGATGATTTGGAGCACATCTTTGATCAAAGTCCCACCTCCGGTGCACAGGAAGCTTGGGAGATACTTTGTTCTTGCTTGACGTGGCCTAAGGATGGTGCGTGCAAAGTAAATTTCAGTTTCATAGAGAAATGGGAAAGTTAGGTCGAAAATGGGTGTGTCCTTTTTTGGGACTGATGGGAATGGAATTTTTTGATCAAGGAACGAGCTTGGGAACTTAAGAAATGGCTCTAGTAGCTCATCTTGTGTAGCTAGGGCTCTAAGGAATGATTTTTATGTGTGTTTGAGTGGAAACGAGGGGTTATACCTCCATCTTGATTGGACATGGGATCGGGTTTGAATCTAAGCCATCCACCATCAAAGAGGGTTTAAAGTTTAAGGTTTAGGGTCTTAGAGCATAAGGTTGTTGGTTTAGGCTTTAGGGTTTTGGTTTAGGGCTAGTTTTAGGGTTTAGGGTTATGGTTTTTTATTTGTTTTTTTATTATTTTATTTTTTATTATTCTTTTAAATTATGTAAACTGGTAGGTTTAGGTTAATTTAGTTTATTTTTAATTTATTTGAGTTTATTTTATTTTTTTAATTTATATAGGTTCATTTTTATTTTTATTAAGTTTAGTTTATTTATTTTAGGTTTATTTATTTTAGTTTAAGTTTTTTATTTTAATTTATTTTTTAGGTTTAGGTTTAGATTTAGGTTTATTTTTTAGTTTTGTTTTAGTTTCATTTTATTTTTAGGTTTAAACTTTATTTTTTGTTTTTAGGATTTGGTTTAGGTTTTTTATTTTTTTATTTTTTTAGGTTTAGGTGTTAGGTTTTTATTTTAGGTTTATTTTTAAGTTTTATTTTTTAGTTTAGGTTTAGGTTTATTTTATTTTATTTAGTATAGGTATAGGTTTAATTTATTTTTATTTTATTTTATGTATTTTTTTTTAGTTTATGGTTTAGGTTTTATTTGTTATTTATTGTTAGGTTCATTTATTAGGTTTAGGTTTTTATATAGTTTTTATTTTAGGTTTATTTTATTTTTATTTTAGGTTTAGTTTTTATTTTATTTGGGTTTTTTATTTTTTAATTTAGTTTAGGTTTTTATTTAATTATTATTTTATTTTATTTTATTTTTAAGTTTAGGTTTAGGTTTAGGTTTTGGTTTATGTTTTATTTTATTTTATTTTTTTATTTTATTTTGGTTGAGATTTTATTTATTTATTTTATTTATTTTAGTTTTTAGGTTTAGGTTTTATTTAACTTGGATTTAAGGTCTAGGGTTTATTTAGTGTTTAGGGTTTAGAGTTTAAGCTTTAGGGTTTAGTGTTTAGTGTTTAGGGTTTAGGGTTTAGTATTTAGAGTTTAGGTTTTAGGGTTTAGGGTTTAGGGTTTAAGGTTTTACAATTTTAGGTTTAGGGTTTAAGGTTTTTAGGGTTTAGGGTTCAGAGTTTAGGTTTTAGGTTTTGGGTTTAGGGTTTAGTTAAGGATTTAAGGTTTTTTTTTTTTAAATAGAGAACAAATTCAAATTCAACATTTCTTCTTTTGCATTTCATCAACTAAGTAACACACCATGTTTTCTAAGACACAAGTTATACATAGTTCAAAAATGAGCAGATATAGCAAATCAAAACCCCTACATAACTAGAACCGCCTCTACTATAAAGACAGTCCATGAGTAGTAGATCGGATCAACCATTCTTACGTTTCTCAGCCCATCGAACCACCACCTCTTAAGTGGATCCACCATCATATCCTCGATCTCTCCCTCCGCCACCACCACGGGTGTAACCTCTATTGCTTATCACGCCTCCATAACAACTGCTGCTCTGATCACCACCTCCAGATCCCCCACCACCACTACGATAACCACCACCGCCACCTTTGCCTCTACCGCAAGATCTGGGACAGGCTGATGTGATGTTCTTGTCATAGGCCACCCATTTTAGGGCTTAGTTTATCGTTTTAGGGTTTAGGTTTATTTTTAATTTATTTAGTTACTTTAGGTTTAGGTTTAGGGTTTAGTGTTTAAGATTAAGGTTTAGGGTTTGTATTTTAGGTTTTAGGTTTAGGGTTTATGCTTTAGGGTTTAAAGTTTAGAGTTAGGGTTCAAGGTTTAGGGTTTAAGGTTTCTTGTGGTCAGAAGTTTATTTAGGGTTTAGGTTTAGGGTTTAGGGTTTAGGATTTAGGGTTTATGGTTCTAAATTTTTTTTTAAATTAAGTAAATCAAAAAGTTTAGGTTTATTTAGTATAATTAGATTATTATTTTTATTTATTTTAGTTTACTTTGTCTTTTATTTTTATTTAGGTTTATATTTTATTTTGATTTAATTTTGTTTATTTATTTGAGGGTTATTTATCTTAGTTTAGGTTTTTATTTTAGTTTATTTTTTAGTTTTAGGTTTAGGTTTAGGTGTAATTTTTAGTTGAGTTTTATTTTATTTTACTTTAGGTTTAGGTTTTATTTTTTTATTTTATTTTAGGTTTAGGTTTAACTTTTATTTTATTTTTTTTTTAGGTTATTGGTTTTATTTTATTTATTTTATGTTTAGATTTATTTTGATAATTTTATTTTATTTAGTTTAGATTTAGGTTTATGTTTAGTTTATTGAGGTTTAGGTTTTATTTATTTTAGTTTTTATTTTAGTAGATTAGGTTTATTTTATTTTGTTTATTTTATTTTAGTTTAGATTTTGGTTTTCTTAGTTAAAGGTTTATGCTTTATTTTATTTACTTTTATTTTTGGGTTTATTTTTTAGGTTTAGGTTTAAATTTAGTTTTATTTTATTTTTAGGTGTTTAGGGTTTAGGTTACTGGTTTTTTTTAAATTAAAGCAGTTTTAGCTTTTAGTTTATTTTTATATTTTTTATTTAGTTTATATTTTATTTTTAGTTTAGTTTATTTATTTTAATTTAGGTTTATTATTTTAGTTTATTTTTAGGTTTAGGTTTAGATTTATGTTTATTTTATTGTTTAGTTTTATTTTATTTTATTTTTAGGTTTTAGGGTTTATCTTTAATTTTCACTTTTAGGTTTAGGTTTTTATATAATTTTTTCAGGTTTAGGTTTTAGGTTTAGATTTTTTTTTTAGGTTTTATTTTTTTGGTTTAGGTTTAGGTTTATTTTTAGTATATTTTATTTTATTTAATTTAAGGTTTAGGTTTAGTTTATTTTAGCATTAGGTGTAGGTTCTGTTTATTTTAGTTTAAGTTTAAGTTTATTTTATTTTATTTATTTTATTTTTATTTTAGGTTTAACTCTTACAGGTAAATTAATGGAATTAATAGATATTATGGTTCATAGAATAATAAATATTTTTTGTGTTCAAGAAACTAAATGGGTTGGGGAGAAGGCCAAGGAGATTGATAGTTTAGGTTTTAAACTTTGCTATTCATGAAGAAGTCGAACTAGAAATGGAAATGGTGTGATTATAGATAAAAGTTTGAAGGATAATGTTATAAATATTGATAGATGTGGAGATATAATTATAGCTTTAAAAATGATTGTTGATACTAAGATTATTAATATTATAAGTGTTTATGCTCCTCAAGTAGGTTTGGATGTAAGCTCAAAAGAAAAAATTTAGAATGAATTAGAGGGATTAATACAAAAGATACCTCTTGAAGAAAAAAGTATTTATTGGAGGAGATTTAAATGGACATGTTGGTAGAGTGGTAGAAGATTTTAAAAGTATTCATGGTGGTTATGGATTTGGAGTGACTAATGAAGAAGGTAGAACTATATTAAATTTTTCTTTAGCTTATGATTTTGTAGTTGCTAATACTTTACTTAAGAAAAGAGATGAACATATTATTACTTATAAAATGGATCTAGTAAAATACAAAGCGATTATTTTCGATAAGAGAAAAATAGATCGTTGATGTAAAGATTGTAAGGTCATTCCAAGTGAAAGTTCAAGTACCCAACATCGATTGTTAGTTTTAGATTTTAGAATGAAAGATTGTAGAGGAAAAATAAATCAAATTATTGTTAGATGGGACACTTAAAGAACACAAATAAAAATATTATTAAAACAAGCTACAAGAGCTTAGAATTTGGGATGTTCATAAGGAAGCTAATGTTATGTGAAAAAAAGTAGCAAGTAAAATTAAACAAGTTGCTAAAAAAGTTCTTGGAGAATCGAAAGGAAAAGCTTCTTTTAATAAAAATAGTTGGTGGTGGAGTCAGAGTGTGCAAGAAAATATAAGAAATAAGAAGCATTGTTGTAAAATTTGGTTTAGATGTAAAAACTCAGAGAATTGGGAAAGATATAAAGTGGCCTATAGTGATTCTAAGAAAGCAATATATGATGCAAAAAATTTAGCTTTTAGTGATTTATACAATAGATTAGATACCAAAGAAGGTGAAAGATGTATGTATAAGTTAGCCAACCAAAGAGATAGGAAAAGTAAAGACCTAGTTCAAGTGAGGTGTATTAAGGATGAAAATAATAAAGTGCTTTTCTAAGAAAAGGATATTGAAAATAGGTGGATGAGATATTTTGAAAAACTTTCCAATGAAGGATCTGAAAGTATGATTGATTTTAGCAACCTTAATACCCTAAACAAAAATAGAGAATTTTGTTTTTATTGTCATATTAGTAAATCTGAAGTTAGAGAAGCTTTAAAGAAAATGAAATGTGGAAAAAAAGTAGGACCTGATGATATTCCAATAGAAGTGTGGAAATGTTTAGGAGATCAAAGAATTTCTTGGCTTACAAATCTTTTTAATGTTATTTTAAAGACTAAAGAGATGCCAGATGAGTGGAGGAAGAGTTTGTTGGCTCCCATATTTAAGAATAAAGGTGATGCACAAGAGTGCAAATTATAAAGGAATTAAGTTAATGTCGTGCATTAAAATTATGGGAGAGAGTAATTGAGCATAGGTTACAATGTGATGCAAAAGTTTCTCACAATCAGTTTGGTTTCATGCAAAGTAGATTTATTATGGATGTTATACATTTGTTAAGAGGTTTGATGGAGAAGTATAGAGAAAGTAAGGAGGATCTACATATGATATTTATTGATTTAGAGAAAGCTTTTAATAAAGTTTCAAGAGATGTTCTTTGGAGAGTTCTAGAATAGAAATGAGTTAATATTGGTTATATTCAAGTCATTAAGGATATGTATACTAGAGCTATTACTTGTGTCCAAACACAAGGAGGATTGACAAAATATTTTCCTATTTGGTTGGATTACATCAGGATCAACTTTAAGCCCTTATCCTTTTTCTTTAGTTATGGATGTTCTTACTAGGCATTTACAAGAAGATGTACCTTGGTATATGCTTTTGTTGATGACATTCTTCTTGTTGATAAAACTAGAGGGAGTCTAAGAGAAACTTGAATTATGGAGGTCAACATTAGAGTCTAAAGGTTTTCATTTATGTAGATCTAAAACTGAATATATGGAGTGTAATTTTAGTTGTAGAAGTTCTAGTGGTAGTGTTGTGACATTAGGTGAACAACTCATTAATAAGAGTGAGTGATTCAAATATTTAGGCTCTATTGTTCAAAATGATGGTGACATAGATGGAGATGTTATTAGTAGAATTCAAGTTGGATGGTTGAAGTGGAGGAATGCATTTGGCTGTTGTGTGATAGAAAAGTTCCACTTAAACTTAAGGGAAAATTTTATAAGATGGTGGTAATACCTGCAATGACTTATGGTGTAGAATGTTGGCCAATAAAAGAGAAGCATAAGACTAAGTTAAGTGTTACAGAGATGAGGATGCTCAGGTGGATGAGTGGCTTTACTCTTAGAGATAAAATGTGAAATGAGTATGTTCAGGAAAAAGTTGGAGTAGCTCCAATGGTAGATAAGATTAGAGAGAGTTGCCTTGTATGGTTTGGCCACATAAAGCATCGGTCATTCGATGACCCAATTAGGAGAGTAGATGCATTAGATTTGCCTTATGTTAAGAAAGGTAGAGGTAGACCTAAAAAGACTTGGTTAAGATGTATAAAAAAAAGACCTTAATATACTTGAATTAAATGAGAATTTGAAACATAATAGGACACAATGGAGATGAAGGATTCATGTAGCCGACCCCACTTAGTGGGATAAAGGCTTGTTGTTGTTGTTATTGTTGTTGTATTTTTATTTTAAGTTTAGGTTTTTTTTAGTTTAGTTTTTATGTTTTATTTTTTATTTACTTTTAGGTTTTATTTTAGGTTTATTTTTTAAGTTTAATTTTTAATTTATTTTATTTTTGTTTTAGGGTTTATGGTTTAGGATTTAGTGTTTAGGGTTTAGGGTTTACAATTTAGGATTCTTTTTTAAAGTTGTAAAGTAGGTTTAATTTATTTAGTTTATTTTATATTTTTTATTTTATATTTTATTTATTTTATTTAGTTTACTTTATTTATTTTATGTTTATTTATTTTGGTTTAGGTTTTTTATTTTAGTTTATTTTTTAGGTTTAGGTTTAGGTTTATGTTTATTTTTTAGTTTAGTTTTATTTTTATTTTACTTTTTAGTTTTAGGATTTATTTTTAATTTTTATTTTTAGGTTTATGTTTTTATTTTATTTTTTTAGGTTTAGGTTTTAGGTTTTTATTTTAGGTTTATTTTTAGGTTTTATTTTTTAGTTTATGTTTAGGTTTATTTTTAGTTTATTTTATTTTATTTAGTTTAGGTTTAAGTTTAGTTTATTTTAGGTTTAGGTGTAGGTTTTATTTTTTTAGTTTAGTTTATTTTAGTTTAGGTTTATGTTCATTTTATTTTCATTTTAGGTTTAGGTTTTTTAGTTTGGTTTAGATTTTATTTTTAATTTAATTTTATGCTTTATTTTTAGTTTTATTCATTAAGTTTAGAATTTTATTTAGTACGTAGTTTATTTTATTTTCAGTTTAATTTATTTCAGGGTTTAGGGTTTAGGGTTAGTTTAGGGTTTAGGGTTGTAGGTTTAGGGTTTAGGGTTTATTTTTGAGATTAGGGTTTAAGGTTTTTTTTTAATTAAGTGAACCGGTAGGTTTAGGTTTATTCAGTTTATTATTTATTTATTTTACTTTATTTTATTTTTTATTTTTGTTTAGGTTTATTTTTCATTTTAATTTAGTTTAGTTTATTAATTTTAGATTTATTTATTTTAGTTTAAGTTTTTATTTTAGTTTACTTTATAGGTTTAGGTTTAGGTTTATGTTTATTTTCTAGTTTAGTTTTATATTTATTTTATTTTGTATGTTTAAAATTTTCTTTTTTTTTAGGTTTAGGTTTAGATTTTTATTCTATTTTTTTAAGTTTAGGTATTTTTATTTTATTTTAGGTTTATTTTATTTTATTTTCCTTAGATTTTATTTTATTTAGGTTTTCTACTTTTAGGTTTCTTTTATTGTTTTAGTTTAGATTAGGATTTTATTTAATTTATTTTAATTTAGTTTTTTATTTTATTTTAGGTTTAGGTTTAAGTTTTAGTTTAAGTTTTTATTTATTTTTTTTTTTATGTTATTTTAGGTTTAGGTTTTATGTTTATTTTTGTTTAGTTTATTTTTTTTTTTTATTTTTTAAGTTTGGGTTTATTTTAATTTGTAGTTTTAGATTGAGGTTTTATTTATATTTTTTTTAGGTTTAGGTTTAGGGTTTTATAGGTTTATTTTTTTAGGTTTATTTTAGTTTATGTTTATGTTTTTTTAGTTTTATTTTATTTAGTTTAAGTTTAGGTTTAGTTTATTTTAGCTTTAGGTGTTGGTTTCTTTATTTTAGTTTAGTTTATTTAGTTTAGGATTAGGTTTATTTTATTTTATTTATTTGATTTTATTTTTTGGTTTAGGTTTTTTTAGTTTAGGGTTTATGTTTTATTTTTATTTACTTTGAGGTTTATTTTAGGTTTATTTTTTAGTTTAAGTTTTATTTAGTTTTATTTTATTTAATTTTAGTTTAGGGTTTAGGTTTAAGGTTTATGATTTAATGTTTAGGGTTTAGGTTTAGATTTTTTTTAAATTTAGATAGGTTTATTTAGTTTATTTTAGAATTTTATTTTATTTTATATTTTATTTTTATTTAGTTTATAATTTTTATTATAGTTTATTTTTAGGATTTGGTTTAGGTTTATATTTATTTTTTAGTTCAGTTTGATTTTTATTTTATTTTTTTGGTTTAGGTTTTATTTCTAATTTTTAGTTTCAAGTTTAGGTTTTTATTTTATTTTTTTAGGTTTAGGTTTTAGGTTTTTATTTTAGGTTTATTTTTAAGTTTTTTTTTAGGTTTTATTTATTTTATTTTATTTAGTTTAAGGTTTAGGTTTAGTTTATTTTAGGTTTAGGTGTAGGTTTTGTTTATTTTAGTTTAGTTTATTTTTGTTTAGATTTAGGTTTATTTTATTTTTATTTTAGGTTTAGGTTTTTTTTAGTTTAAGGTTTAGGTTTTATTTTTTATATTTTTTTAGGCCTATTATTTTGGTTTATATTTATTTTATTTTAGGTTTATTTTATTTAGGGTTTATGGTTTAGGGTTATGGTTTAGGGTTAGGGTTTAGGGTTTAGGGTTTAGGGTTTAGGGTTTATGATTTAGGGTTTTTTAAGGTTTAGGGTTGTAGGTTTAGGATTTAGGGTTTTTTTAAATTAAGTAAACCGGTAGGTTTAGTTTATTTAATTTATTTAGTTTATTTTTATTTATTTTAGTTTATTTTTTTATATTTTTATTTAGTTTATTTTATTTATTTAAATTTAGTTCCTTTTATTTTATTTTACTTTTTAGGTTTAGGTTTAGGATTATGTTTATTTTTTAGTTTAGTTTTATTTTTATTTTATTTTTTAGGTTTAGGTTTTATTTTTTATTTTTAGGTTTAGGTTTAGATTTTATTTACTTTTTTAAGTTTAGGTTATAGGTTTATTTTTAGGTTTTACATTTTAGTTTAAGTATAGGTTTTTTTTTTAGTTTATTTTACTTTATTTAGCTTAGGATTTTGGTTTAGTTTATTTTAGGTTTAGGTTTAGGTTTAATTTATTTTAGTTTAGTTTATTTTATTATAGCCTTTGTTTATTTTATTTTATCTATTTTAGGTTTAGGTTTTTTTTTAGTTTAGGGTTTAGGTTTTATTTTTTATTTATTTATTTGTTATTTTTAGGCAGGCTTTTATATAGTTTTTATTTTATTTTATTTTATGTTTAATTTCTTTTTATTTTTTGGTTAGGTTTTGTTTTATTTAGGTTTTTTATTTTTAGGTTTCTTTTATTTTTTAGTTTAGTTTATGTTTTTATTTATTTTATTTTATTTTAGTTTTTATTTTTTATTTTATTTTATTTTTATGTTTAGGTTTAGGTTTAGGTTTAGGTTTAAGTTTTAGTTTAGGTTTTTAATTTAATTTAATTTTTTTTATTTACATTAGGTTTATTTATTTATTATATTTTTATATTTTATTTAGTTTAGGTTTAGGTTTTTAGGTTTTTAAGGTTTAGGGTTTAGGGTTTAGGGTTAGTTTGGGCTTTAGGGTTTAGGGTTTAGGGTTGTAGGTTTTAGGGTTTAGGGTTTAGGGCTTAGGGTTTAAGATTTTATGGTTTAGGGTTTAGGGTTTAGGGTTTTGGATTTTGGGTTTAAGTTTTATTTATTTTAGTTTAGTTTATTTTAGTTTAGGTTTATGCTTATTTTATTTTGTTTATTTTAGGTTTACATTTTTTTTTTGGTTTAGTGTTTAGGTTTTATTTATTTATTTTTTTTAATTTTTATTTTTAGATTTATTTTTTAAGTTTAGGTTTTTATTTAGTTATTATTTTATTTTATTTTATTTTAGGTTTATTTTATTTTTATTTTATGTTTAGTTTTTAATTTATTTAGGTTTTTATTTTTAGGTTTATTTTATTTTTTAGTTTAGTTTAGGTTTTATTTATTTTATTTAGTTTAGTTTTATTTTTTATTTTTTTTTAAATTTTTAGGTTTAGGTTTATTTTAGGTTTTAGTTTAGGTTTTTTTTATTTAATTTATTTAGGTTTAGGTTTTTTATTTTTTTTATTTTTAGGTTTTATTTAGTTTATGTTTAGGTTTTTAGGTTTTATGGTTTAGTGTTTAGGGTTTAGGGTTTAGGGTTTATGGTTTAGGTTTTAGGGTTTGGGGTTTAGGGCTTGGTCAGGGTTTGTATGATTTAGGTTTTAGGGTTTAGGGTTTTGGTTTAGGGTTTTAGGTTTTATTTTGTTATTTAGTTTTATTTTTATTTTTATTTAAATTAAGTAAACTAGTAGGTTTAGATTTATTTAGTTTATTATTTTATTTTATTTAGTTATTATTTTATTTTATTAGTTTATTTTATTTTATTTTAATTTTATTTTATTTAGGTTTTTTTTTAGGTTTATTTTATTTTTTTTAGTTTAGTTTATTTTTATTTATTTTATTTAGTTTAGTTTTTTATTTTTATTTTTATTTTATTTTATGTTTAGGTTTATTTTATTTTTTTAGGTTTTTTTTTTTTATTTAGGTTTAGGTTTTATTTTTTTTATTTTAGGTTTATTTAGTTTAGGTTTAGGTTTAGGTTTATTTTAGTTTTAGGTTTAGGTTTAGGTTTATTTATTTTAGTTTATTTATTTTAGGTTTATTTATTTTTTTTTTTATTTAGGTTTTTTATTTTTTTATTTATTTTTATTTTTATTTTATTTTTTTTGTTTATTTATTTATTTTTATTTTATTTTATTTATTATTTTTTTAGTTTAGTTTATTTTTATTTTTATTTTAGTTTATTTTATTTTAGTTTATTTTTTTTATATTTATTTTTTTAGTTTAGTTTTTTTTTTAATTTATTTTATTTTTTATTTGGTTTAGGTTTATGTTTATTTTATTTTTTGTTTTAGGTTTATTTTTTTTTATTTATTTTTTTATTTTTAGGTTTATTTTTTAGTTTAGGTTTTTTTATTTTATTTAGTTTAGGTTTAGGTTTAGGTTTAGGTTTATTTATTTTAGTTTAGTTTATTTTAATTTTATTTTAGGATTAGGTTTTTTTTTAGTTTAGGGTTTAGGTTTTATTTTTATTTATTTTTTTTATTATTTTTAGGTTTTATTTTTATTTAATTTTATTTTATTTTATTTTAGGTTTATTTTATTTTATTTTGGTTTAGTTTTTATTTTATTTATGTTTTATTTTTTTAGTAGTTTAGTTTTATTTATTTTATTTTAGTTAGTTTTATTTATTTTTTTTTAGGTTTAGGTTTTATTTAGTTTATTTATTTGGTTTATTTTTATTTATTTTATTTTAGGTTTATTTAGTTTAGGTTTAGGTTTATATTTATTTATTTAGGTTTAGGTTTATTTATTTTAGTTTAGTTTTTATTTATTTTAGGTTTAGTTTTCTTTTTTTAGGGTTTAGGTTTATTTTTTATTTATTTTATTTATTTTAGGTTTAGTTTTATTTAATTTTTTATTTTATTTATTTTAGGTTTATTTTATTTTTTTGGTTTAGTTTTTATTTTATTTATGTTTTTTATTTTTTTTATTTTAGGTTTTTTATTTTTTTATTTAGTTTAGTTTTATTTATTTATTTTATTTTTTTTTTATTTTTATTTTATTTATTTTATTTATTTAGTTTAGGTTTATTTATTTATTTTATTTTTTTTATTTAGTTTAGTTTAGGTTTATTTATTTTAGTTTTATTTTAGTTTAGTTTATTTAGTTTAGGTTTATGTTTATGTTTATTTTGTTTATTTAGGTTTAGGTCTTATTTAGTCTTTTTTTTATTTATTTTAGGTTTATTTATGTTTATAGGTTTATGTTTATTTAGATTTTATTTAAGTTTAGATTAGGTTTTATTTTATTTACAATTTAGGTTTATTTTATTTTATTTAGTTTAATTTAGGTTTTATTTATTTATTTAGTTTAGTTTAAATTAGGTTTAAGGTTAGTTTATGTTTTATTATTTTAGTTTAAAGATATTTAAGTTTAGGTTTAGTTTAAGGTTTAGTTTAGGGTTTAAGTTTAGTTTAGTTTTAGCTTTAGTTTAGGTTTAGGTTTAGGTTAAGTTTAGGTTTAGGTTAAGTTTAGGTTTAAACTTTAGGGTTTAGGGTTTTAAATTTAGGTTTACTTTATAGTTTAGGTTTAGTTAGGTTAGGAGTTTAAGTTTAGTTTAAGTTTAGTTTAAGTTTAGGGTTTAAGAAGAAGAATTTATTTTAGGTTTAGGGTTAGATTTAAAGAGTTTAATTATTTATTTAAGAGTTTAGGTTTAGTTTAAGGTTTAGTTTAGTTGGTTTAATTTAGAAGAAGAAAATGTTTAGTAAATGAAATTAAAAAAAAAACAAAAAAAAAACAAAAGAAAGAAATTAAAAGTATAAAGGAAAAGATATAATGTCCTTAAAAGTGATAAAGCTCAATTCTACCAGATAGAAACTACAAAAAAAACTAAGACTAATCGATTAGAAGAAGAAAAAAAACAAAAGAAAAAAATAACTAAAGGATGAGAGCAAAATGATGAGTAAAACAAAACAAACATGAAAAAAAAAAAGTTGATCAATGATTCATGATTGTTTGAGAAAGCAAGATAAGCAAGCTCCAATAGATAGATGGTGAGAAGCGACCAAACCTCTGAAAGTTCCATGAAAATTTTACAAAAAAATAATACCAAGGCAAAAAGTCATATCTAAAGGATAAGGATAAAGAGAGCAAAAGGAGAGAGGAGAAAGAAAAGGCTCATGCTAGTTAAGATCATCTCAATGGGAACAATACATATGAGAATCAAACTTCATAAGAAGGTTCTGATCATGGAAAGCTACCAAAGAGGGGAGGTGAGTAACATTAAAGCCATCATGACATACACGATACTATAGCCATCAAGGCAAGCAATCCATAGTGATCAGTCTTGCACCAGAAAAATAAGAAAATAACCACCAGTAACATTATGACCAACCCACTAAAACCCACAATAGACCAATCACATAAAGCTATAACCCAAGTTACAAAGATCATTGGCCAAAACTAATGGAACCAAGCGATAACACCACCAAAACCACCACACAGGCAACAACCAAGGCTAACACCAGAAAAAAAGGCGGGCATCACCGAAACCAAAATCCCAATTTAGATGGATCAAAGGTTTATTAACACAAGAGAACAACAGCCAAGAAGAAGAAAAAACCAACAAAGAGAAAGGCGACCAAGATTCAAGGATAATAAAGTCCTCCCACAAAAGCTAAAACATCCATAAAGGCGACCACCGGAGAATAGCCCATCATTAGTAACCAACAAAGGAAAGATCCCCATCGCCAAAAGAAAAAAAAACCAACAAAACACCACACAAGAGAAACAACCAACCATCATCACCAACATAGCCTCTAACCAACCACCATACGGTAGAAAACCCAAGTCAAAAGACCACAAAAATCAAGCCAAAATCACCCAAGATAGCCGGGAAAATAACACCAAAAAGCTAACAAACCAGAATAATAACCAAACCAATAAGAGGAAGGCTAAAACAAGAGGACAAACCAAACCAAAAGTAACAAAGTAAAGAAATAATTGAAGCCCACCAAACAAACCAAAATAAATAAAGTAAATGAAAATAGTCCCAGGATATGTCCCAGAAAAGGAAAAAAATAATAGCCAATAACCAACTGCTATTAGCCAAATACCGCTAGTCAACCCAGATAACAAAACCACCCATTCAACCACCATAGCGAGATCCAAAATAAGTGAGAACCAAAATGAGGTAAAACCCATACAAGAGGAAAAACTAATAGAAGACAAAAGCCCAATAGGAGGTTATCAAAATAGCAAAAAAAATGTGGTAAAAAACCGCCAAAGTAGCCACAAGGAAAAACCAAATCAACCCATCACAATGATAATAACCAGGGAGAAACACCGACCAAAAGTAAAAGTCTCAAAGTAACAACCAGTTCGACCAAAGAGTGAAAATAAGCAAATAACCACAACAAGAGGGTTTAACAAAGGAAAACAAAAGCAAAGGCTCATTAAAAACCAACACAAAAGAAACCAAGCCAAGAAATTATAATCTAAAATAAGGTAATTTAGTATTATCCAGATTAACCAAGCCTCTTAATAGTTTCGGCAATGTTTGGTTGTCAAATAAAGTGAACTCAGTTAAGTTGGCACCTAAATTAGCCAAGAAATCAGCACAAGCATTACGTTCACAAAGGATGTGGGAAGTTTTAAAACTTGAGAAAGAATATTTTTTATATGATTAAAGAGATAAAATAATTCAGCATTCCCATTTCTATTGGAATTAAGCATGTCAAGAAGTAAGAGAGCATCAACTTTAATCCAGATGTTGAGAAAACCTTTATTCAAACAAGTTTCAATAGCTTTATTAATAGCCATAAGCTCAGTAAAAATACAGAACAAGCATTGAGATGATAGGAAAAAGCACAAATGACAGTACTTTTAGAATCCATAAGGTTACCACCACAACCATATTTATTGGAAGCTTCAGAACCATCAATATTCACTTTAATCAAGTTATCTTTAGGGTTGATCCAATGGATAATCCTAGCACCTTTATAAGGGTCCAAGTCGTAGAATGATATCAATTTTTTAGCCACAAATTTATAGCCTCTAAAATGAATGTTACAAATAAGATTGGCATTAAAGAGAGCATGAATTTTTTCTTTAGTTCTAGTCGATCCTTTTATGGTTCATAGGAGTAATATTTAGCATCATTTCTATCCATCTAGATGAACCAGAAGGGTAATATCAATTAATACTTTGATATGACCTTTCATAATTTTTTTGAAACAAACTTCAAGAAGTTGATATAAAGAAAGAGAACCATGAAAATAGTTTTATTAAATAAGTCATCATACCAAAGCCATTATTTAGAAACAATAGCACCATTGACAAAACATGATTTACACTTTCAATATGAAAGCAACAATAATATTTTGATGGTAAATGAAACCCTTTAGTCTAGAGCAAAGAGTCCTCAAGAATAATGTTATTCAAAATCCTCCAAGCTAAAATTGAATTGAAAGTGGGAATGATATTGTTCCAAAGTTTAATAAAGACATTGGAGGGGTTCTTCTTAACTCTAATAAAATTTCAAACCTCTTTAAGAACAAAATCACCATTATAAGAGAGCTTAAAAGAATCGGATCGATTGTTAGAAGAAATGGCAATATTTCTAAAATTGTTAAAAGAGAAATAGGGATATAATTCTCAAGTTTACTTCATTCCAATTGTTATTAAGAAAAGAGTTAACTTTGATATAGCATAGAGTGGGTAGATAAAAGGGTGTCAATGGAGCCATTACCAATCCAGGTTTGCCAAAAGAAAAAGTACCCTACTGAATACCCCAAGATATTAAGAATTTTGCAACCCATTTAATGGATCAAAGACTTTTCCAAACTGGAGAGTCACCAACTTTATAAGCACAGATAAGAAGGTGTTTACCTTGGTAATATTTTTCCATCATAAAATTAGCCCAAAGGCTATAATTCTTTCTGAAATTCCACCAGAGCATATGAGAGAAAGCGGTGATAGCTTCACAAATAGGTTTGCAACCTAGAGCACCTTCACCCAAAGGACCACAACATTTATTCCAAGATGCCCAATGCATTATTTTGGTAGAGTTATTGGAGCCCCAAAAACATTTATTAAGCAAGCGACCAATTCTAATGAGAGTAGCATTAGTGGGGATAATAGTTTGAATCAAATAAAGAGGCATTGAATTGAGAGTGCTTTTAAGAATAGTGAGCCTTCCACCAAAGGAAAGTAAATGGAATTCCTAAATGGAAATTTAATTTAAAATTTTTTGAATTAACTCATCAAAGAGATGGGATCATTTCGGGCCTTTAAAGAGAGCAACACCCAAGTACTTTAGAGGCAAGTGTTGATGCTTAAAATTAGTGATATGCAGGATTTGATTGATTTTATTATTGGAGATACAAGAGGAAGTGATAAAATAGCTTTTGTTATCATTGATAGAAAGGCCACTTTCTCTACCAAATCTACTTAGAAAATACTTGAGATGCTTAATATGATGAATTGTAGCTTTGCAAAAAATAATGAAATCATTTGCATAGCTTAAATGGAAAATAGGAAGACCACCAAGAGTTACAGATACTAGGATTGTTAAAGAATAAATCATTGATGCTCCTAGATAAGTACTCAAAAGCGATAATAAATAAAGCATGAGATAAAGGATCCCTTTGTCTTAATCCCTAGGAAGAGGGAAAGAAACCCAAGGCTTCCCCATTAAACATTATTGAAAACCATGCATTGTTAATATAATTTTTAATAAGAAAAATAAATTTATTAGAAAATTCAAATAAATTCATAATATGGAAAGAAATGTTATCAAAGGCTTTGGTAATATCTAATTTGAAACGAATGTTGCCACCTCTAGTTTTGGCATCAAGATCTTGAATTAATTCTTAGGCTAGCAAATTATTATTAGAAATAGATCTACCTCCAATAAAACCAATTTGGTTGAGAGAGATAATTTTATTAAGTAAAGGACTAAGCCTATTGGTTAGAATTTTGGAAATCAACTTACTGAAGAAGGTGCAAAGATGAATAGGTCTAAAATTACTCCAATAGTTTTAATTATCTTTCCTAGGTATGATAATGATAGAAGTACTAGAGAAATATCTAGGAAAAGGATTACCATTAAAAAAAATCAACCACAGCCTCAATCAAATCATTTTTAATGATAAACCAACATTTTTGAAAGAACTGAGTAGTGAAACCCTCCAGACGAGCAACATAAATCTATTCATGCTATTATGGACTTGCAACATTTTCATCTTCATTAGGCACGATGATAAACAAATGATTATCATCATTAGTAATAATAGAAGGAATCAAATGCGATTTAGAAATATCTTCATAAGAGCAACTCATACTAAGCATATTTCTAAAGTAATTAATAACTAATTCCATAATATCATTATTCTCCATAATCCAAACACCATTATCATCTTTAATTTTTAGAATATTATTTAAAGCTCTTTTTTTATTAACTAAAGCATGGTAATAACTAGTATTTCTATCACCATCTACAATATGCTTACTAGCAGCTTTTTGTCACAAGTAAGTCTCTTCCATATTTTGGAAGTTAATAAGTTTGTCTTTCACCTCTGTTATGTCCTTAATCTTAGTTGGATCAGACATAACAGAGACTTCAAGATCACAAACCAACTTTTTGATATCTTTAATATTATCAAAAAGGTTTTTAAAATAATGCTTGTTCTAGCAACCCAAATTTTGTTTAAGTCTTTTAAGTTTAATCCAAAGTCTACTCATCCCCATAATCAAATTATGAGGATGTAAAGGGGCTTTCCAATTATTAGCCACAACATCAAAAAAATCAATATGCTGAATCCATATGTTGTGAAATCTAAAAAGAGAAGATTTATGTAATCTATTAGAATTATCTTTAATAGAAACTAGAAGGAGCATGATCGAGACAAGGTTATGCATAAATGATCAATAAGTAATAGGCCATTGAGTAATATAATGAGTATTAAAAAAATCTATCCAACCTTTGCCAAAGTCTAGAGTTTTCTAAGTATAATTAGAACCCTTAAAGCCAATATCAATCAAATTACAATCAAGGATCATATTGGAGAAATCTTCCATGGAATGAATATTAGGAGAGAAGCCACCACTTCAGTTAAGAAGAGAATAAAATAGTGTCAAAATCACCACCCACAAACTAAGGTTTGTTGACCGAGGTAGTAAAATTCTTCAAATTATTCCAAAGAAGATTTCTACGGATCTATAACAAGATGCATAAACAAAAGAGCCCAAAACACAATAGTCACCATAAGAGATTTGAGCATTAACAACTTGTTGAAAATCATCAATAATAGAAACCTCAACAGAAATTATCCCAAAACACCAAATCTTATTACTAAGATTAGAGAAAAATTTTGAAGTTGATTATTCTAGCAATATGGTTAATTTTATTAGCATGGATAAGAGGCTCTAGAAAAATAAGTAATTAAATATATTGAATGCTACAAAGATTTCTAATATGATTATGATTAGAGGGTGTGATCCTCTAACATTCCAAATAAGAAAGTTAAACATAAGTAAAATAAAAAGGGGTTAAGCAAAGGTTAATTAAGAGAGTGAGGTAGCAAATCTAGTATTTTGGACAATTTTGGAGAGTAATTTTTAACACTTTTTTTTTAGCATGATAAGTTTGAAAACCTTTTTGTTTTCCCCTAAAGTTATCATCCGAGTAAGATTTAGTAACATTGGTCACAAACTTAGGAGAATTCTCCAAGTGTTTGGGGGGAAATTCACCCTTTTCCAAATCCATATTAAGTTGACAAGTAGGATTAACATGAATATCAAGATTAGAGATGAGAGACCGATTTAGAACCATTTAAAGCACAAGTAGTTAAATCTAGATCAGAAATGTTTTTAGCATGCTCGACATCATTTAAATCTTCATTAAAAGCTTCATTTTCAACAATCAAAGTCGGTATAGATGCAAAAATATAATCAAAGGAAACAGAATCATCTTCCAATAACTTTGAAAATTTATTATCCTTCACATTAGAAATATTCAAATTCAAAGAAGGAAAAAAAAGGTAAATCATCCTTCCTATTTTGAAAATCAGTTGAATCTGTGTCAACAGCAGGAGACAAAACTTATTCAATAGGATTAAACAATATCCAAGGAATCAACCTCAATAATAGCCTTCATACCATTCTTAGGATCATAGGCAAATTTTTGAACATAAATAGGGATCGACTTATGGCTAGGAACAACATTCTCTTTAGGAGGATTTCATTTTTATAAGTGGGTATACAGAATAAAATATTCCAAATTATCATGGCCATGAATTTACAGTGGCAACATAAATGGGAAGGTTCTCCATTTCAACCGTTTGTGAATACTCATATTTTTCAGAGCCAATCCAAACTTCCTTAGGGTATTTTTTTAGTTATGTCTAATTACACAAATATTTGAGGAATAGAAGGGCGAGATCACTCAGCGGTATCTTGGTCGAGTTGCAAAGGCCGTCTAAATAAAGTCCCGATAGCAAAAAGCACATGATGGGTAACAAAATGAATGTGCATATTAAGATGAGATAACCACACTAGGATAATAGGAGATTCTTCCTTGATGTCAAAAGTGGTGACAACAAACGCATTTGACAATTAAAGATGAAATAAGAATAAAAAAACACATGAATAATGATCATTAGAAAGTTGAATCGGATATTAGGGTATAAGACCAATTGAAAGCACCGTAAGCTTGAGATCATGGAAAAAGGGTGGATCTTATCCAAATTTGGATGAGCAAATTTAGAAAGAAAAATTCAAAGGCTTTTGCTAACTTTTCAACATCCACATATTATACCTCTAAAGACATCAAATGAGATTAACAATCAGAGGGAGAAATCTTACCGAGAGCTTCTTAAAGATTTAGTAGAAGAAGCATTAGGTAAAGTGTCGATGCCTAGATCCATAATTTGAGGTGGAGCAAGAATAGAACTCAGCCATGATCAATGATGAAGCTTCATGCAAATGGATATCAAACCTTTGAATTTTTGAAACCAAGGCCAAATCCATAGAAATCCTAGTGGATGTCCAAGAGGATTCAAAACTACTAGAGAATAGAGAGTTAGGGGAGGGAGGGGGGGGGGGGTTTTAGGTTTAGGTTTAGGGTTTTTTAGGTAGTTTATGATTTTGGGTTTAGGGTTTAAGTTTTAGGGTTTTTTTGGGTTTAGGGTTTAGGTTTTAGGGTTTAGGGTTTTAGGGTTTATGGTTGTAGGTTTAGGGTTTAAAATTTTGATTTTAGGGTTAGGATTTTATTTATTTATTTTTAAATTAAGTAAACTCATAGGTTTAGGTTTATTTAGTTTATTTTTTATTTATTTTAGTTTATTTTAGATTTAGGTTTATTTTCTTTATTTAATTTAGTTTATTTATTTAGATTTATTTATTTTAGTTTAGGTTTTTTTAGTTTATTTTTTTGGTTTAGGTTTAAGTTTAGGTTTATTTTTTTAGTTTAGATTTATTTTTATTTTAGTTTTTTAGGTTTGATTTATTTCTTATTTTAGGTTTAGGTTTAGGTTTTTTATTTTATTTTCTTAGTTTAGGTTTTATGTTTTATTTTAGGCTTATTTTTTTAGGTTTTATTTTTAGTTTAGATTTATGTTTATTTTAGTTTATTTTATTTTATTTAGTTTAGGTTTAGGTTTTGGTTTAGTTTATTTTAAGTTTAGGTTAAGGTTTATTTATTATAGTTTAGGTTTAGGTTTATTTTATTTTTATTTTAGGTTTAGTTTTTTTTAGTTTAGGTGGTTTTATTTTTTCTTTATTTTTAGGTTATATTTTTAGATTTATATTTAGGTTTAGTTTATTATTTTTATTATATTTTAGGTTTATTTTATTTTATTATAGGTTTAGTTTTATTTTATTTAGGTTTTATTTTTTAGTTTAGTTTAGGCTTTTATTTATTTTAATTTAGTTTAGTTTTTATTTTTATTTTATTTTCTTTTTAGGTTTTGGTTTAGGTTTAGGTTTAGGTTTATGTTTTAGTTTTTTTTTTTGTTTAGGTTTTTTTTAGGTTTTATTTAGTTTAGGTTTAGGTTTTTAGCATTTTAGGGTTTAGGGTTAGTTTAGGGTTGTTAGTTTAGGGTTTAGGGTTTAAGGTTAAGGGTTTTTTTTGGGTTTAGGGTTTAGGATTTAAAGTTTAGGGTTTAGCAGGGTTTAGGGTTTAGGGTTAGTTATTTTTTGGGTTTAGGGTTCAAGTTTTATTTTAGGGTTTAGGCTTTTTTTTTTGTTTTGATAGAACAAATTGATTCAACATTTCTTCTTTTAATTTCATCAAAAGTAAAACACCAAGTTTTCAAATACACAAGCGATGACATAGATAAAAAATGAGTACACATAGAGCATATCAAAACCCTAGATAACTAGAACCCCTCTACTGTAAAGACACAATTCCATTTGTAGTAGAATGGATCAGTCGTTCTTCAGTTTCTCTAGTTCCCATCAGAACCACCTCGGCCTCTCAAGTAGTGGGATCCACCATAATATCCCTAATATCTCCCTCCCCCAGTTGTAACCTCAGTCACTCCCTCCAATTCGCTCGACCACCACCTCCATACCCACCCTAGGTCCCCCCCACCACTTCATGATGCCTCCTCACCTTCACCTAGATCTAGAGCACGGTTGATGATGTTCTGCTGAAGGTTTTGCCCATTCTTAGTGTTTAGGTTTATGCTTATGTTTATTAGGTTTTAGGGTTTAGGTTTATTTTTTAATTTATTTTATTTACTTTAGGTTTAGGTTGAGGGTTTTAAGTTTTATGGTTTTAAGGTTTAGGGTTAGGGTTTAACATTTAGGGTTTAGGGTTTAGGGTTATAAATTTAGGTTTTAGGGTTTAGAATTTAGGGGTTTTTTAAAAAAAAAGTGGCGGTAGGTTTAGTTTATTTAGTTTATTTTGATTTATTTTAGTTTATTTTATTTTTATTTTATTTAGGTTATTTTTATTTTATTGATTTAGTTTATTTATTTTAAGTTTATTTATTTTAGTTTAGGTTTTATTTTAGTTTATTTTAGGTTTAAGTGTATTTTTTAGTTTAGTTTTATTTTTATTTTATTTTTTAGGTTTAGGTTTTAGTTTCAGTTTTTATTTTATTCTATTATTTTAATTTATTTAGTTTTAGGTTTTTTATTTTATTTTTAGGTTTTATTTAGTTTCGATTTAGCTTTTTAGCTTTCAGGGTTTAGGGTTTAGGGTTAGTTTAGGGTTTAGGGTTTAGGCTTTAGGGTTTGTAATGCTTAGGGTTTATGATTTAGGGTATTGGGTTTAAGGTTAGGGTTAGTTTAGGGTTTGGGGTTAGGGTTAGGGTTTAGGGTTTAGGGTTTAGGGTTTAGTTTATAGTTTCTTAGGGTTTAGGGTTAGTTCTATGGTTTATGGTTTAGGGTTTAGGGTTTAGGATTTAGGTTTTTTTTAAAAAAAATTAGGTTACTCAACAGGTTAAGGTTTATTTTATTTATTTAGTTTATTTTTTATTTATTTGTGTTTATTTTCATTTTTTTATTTAGTTTAGTTTATTTATTTTATGTTTATTTATTTTAGTTTAGGTTTTTTATTTTAATTTATTTATTAGGTTTAGGTTTATTTTTTAGTTGAGTTTTATTTTTATTTTCTGTTATGTTTAGGATTTATTTTTTATGTTTAGGTTTTTTATTTTAATTTTTTTAGGTTTTATTTTTTAGTTTAGGATTAGATTTATTTTTAGTTTATTATGTTTTATTCTTTTTTAGGTTTAGGTTTAGGTTTAGTTTATTTTTGGTTTAGGTTTAGGTTTTATTTATTTTAGTTTAGTTTAGTTTAGCTTAGGTTTAGGTTTATTTTATTTGTTTAATTTATTTTTATTTTAGGTTAAGGTTTTTTTGTAGTTTAGGATTTAGGTTTTATTTTTTATTTTTTTTAAGTTTTATTTTAAGGTTTATTTTTTTTGGTTTAGGTTTTTATTTAGTTCTTATTTTATTTTATTTTAGGCTTTTTTTTCTATTTTATTTATTTTTTAGTTTAGGTTTTTTATTTTATTTTTATTTTATTTTATTTTTATTTTTTTTATTTATGTTTAGGTTTTATATATTTATTTTATTCTTAGGTTTTATTTAGTTTAGGTTTTGTTTTTAAGTTTTTAGGGTTTAGGGTTTAGGGTTTAGGGTTTAGGGCTTTAGGGTTTAGGGTTCAGGGTATAGGGTTTAGTGTTTAGGCTTTAGGGTTTACGGTTTTGAGGGTTTAGGGTTTAGGGTTTAAGTTTAGCTTAAGGTTTAGGGTTAGCTTAGGGTTTAGGGTTAGTTTAGCATTTAAGGTTTAGGGTTTAGGGTTTAGTGTTAGTTTAGCATTTAGGGTTTAGGGTTTAGGGTTTTAGTGTTTCGGGTTTAGGGTTTAGGGTTATTAATTTAGGGTTTAGATTTAGGTTTAGGGTTTAGATTATTTTTTAAATTAAATGTCGATAGGTTTAGGTTTTAGTTTAATTTTATTTATTTTAGTATATTTTATTTTTTATTTTTATTTAGGTTTATTTTTTATTTTTATATAGTTTAGTTTATTTATTTTAGGTTTATTTATTTTAGTTTAGGTTTTTTATTTTAGTTTATTTTTTTGGTTTTGGTTTAGGTTTATGTTTATTCTTTAGTTTAGTTTTATTTTTAATTTGTTATTTATGTTTAGATTTTATTTTTCATTTTTAGGTTAAGGTTTAGGTTTTTATTTTATTGTTTTAGGTTTAGGTTTTTATTTTAGGTTTATTTTTAGGTTTTATTTTTCGGTTTAGGTTCATTTTTATTTTTTTTTAATTTATTTCGTTTAGGGTTTAGGTTTAATTTATTTTAGGTTTTGGTTTAGATTTTATTTATTTTAGTTTAGGTTTAAGTTTATTTTATTTTATTGATTTTATTTTTATTTTAGGTTCAAGTTTTATGTTTTATGTTTTAATTATTTTTAGGTTTATTTTTTAATCTTAGGTTTTCTTTAGTTTTTATTTTATTTTATTTTATTTTAGGTTTATTTTATTTTTATTTTACGTTTAGTTTTTATTTTATTTAGTTTTTTTATTCTTAGGTTGATTTTATTTATTTTGTTTAGTTTAGGTTTTTATTTATTTTATTTTAGTTTATTTTTATTTTTTATTTTATTTTATTTTTAGGTTTAGGTTTAGCTTTTAGTTTAGTTTAGGTTTAGGCTTAGATTTTAATTTTGGTTTTTATTTTATTTTATTTTTTGTTTTATTTAGGCTTAGGTTTTATTATTTATTTTATTTTTTGGTTTTATTTAGTTTAGGTTTAGGTTTTTAGGTTTTTAGGGTTTAGGATTTAGGGTTTACGGTTTGGGGCTTAGGGTTTAGGGTTGTAGGTTGTAGGTTTTAGGTTTTAGGATTTAGGGTTTAGGGTTTAGAGTTTAGGTTTAGGGTTTTGGGATTAGGGTTTAGGGTTTTAAGGTTTAGGGTTTAGGGTTCAGGGTTTAGGGTTAGGTATTTTTTTAAATTTTTTTAAAATTAAGTAAACCTGTAGTTTAGGTTTATTTAGTTTATTTAGCTTATTTTTTATTTATTTTAGTTTATTTTATTTTTTATTTTTATTTAGTCTAGTTTATTTATTTTAGGTTTATTTATTTTAGTTTAAAACATTGTAGTTTATTTTTTAGATTTAGGTTTATGTTTAAGTTTATTTTTTAGTTTAGTTTTATTTTTATTATATTTTTTAGGTTTAGGTTTTATTTTTTAGTTTAGGTTTAGGTTTAGTTTTTATTTTATTTTTTAAGGTTTAGGTTTTATGTTTTTATTATAGGTTAATTTTTAGGTTTCACTTTTTAGTTTAGGTTTAGGTTTATTTTTAGTTTATTTTATTTTATTTAGGTTTGGTTTAGGTTTAGTTTATTTTTATGTGTAGGTTTAGGTTTTTTTATTTTTATTTATTTTAGTTTAGGTTTATGTTTATTATATTTTTTATTTTAGGTTTAGTTTTTTTTAGTTTAGGGTTTAGCTTTTTAGTTTTTTATTTTTGGGTTTATTTTTTTAGGTTTGGGTTTTATTTAGTTTTATTTTATTTTATTTTAGGTTTATTTTATTATTTTTTAGGTTTTATTTTATTTATGTTTTATTTGTTAGTTTAGTTTAGATTTTTATTTTTTATTTTCTTTTAAGGTTTGGTTTGTTTTAGTTTAGGTTTTTATTTCTTTTTATTTTAATTTTAGTTTAGTTTAGGAACTTATTTTATTTAATTTAGTCTAGGTTTAGGTTTTTAGGTTTTTGGGGTATAGAGTTTAGGGTTCATGGTTAGTTAAGGGCTTAGGGCTTTTTATATATATTTTTTTTATTTTTTAAGGTTTAGGGTTTCAGTTTTAGGGTTTAGGGTTTTTTAGGTTTAGGTTTAAGGTTAGTGGGTTTTTAGGGTTTAGGGTTTTGGTTTTTTTAATAGAGAACAAGTTTAGATTCAACATTCTTCTTCTTTTGATTTCATCAACTAAGTAACACACCAAGTTTTCTAAGATACAAGACATAGATAAAAAATGAGCATACATACAAGTTAAAACCCTAGATAACTAGAACGGTCTCTAATGTAAAGACATAGTTCCATAAACACACATGATTATCCATTTTGGTTTCTCTAGTTTCCATCGAACTACCTAGCCTTGAGTAGGGATCCTCATCATATCCCGATCTCTCCCTTTGTCACCATGTAACCTCCATTTCTCCTTCCGCCTCCATAACCACCTTCTTTGACCACCATCTCCATACTCTAGATCCCCCCACCACCACTAATGTCGCCACCTCCTTCCCTCCAACATTAGATCTAGATTGAGCAGTTGTGGTGATGTTCACGCCATCAAGGTTCTACCCATTCTTAGGGTTTAGGTTCTTCTTCTCTTAAGGAAATTAGGGAATTTTATTGCCACAAAGAAAAGTACAAAGTCTTTAAAGGGGGTAAATCTCTAAACTAATGCTCAAAGAGCTACAATCAATCCTAAAGAGATAAACCCCCTAACTATTAAGATAATATAAAAAAACAACAATAAAAACAAAAGCAAAACAATCAACAAATTCATGTGTATAATATCAACATTCACGGTCTTTTGATACCATCCAAGATTCTCCCAACCTATAAAAGAAATCTGCAACATACTAATGAAAGGATGAGTACAATTAAGCAAGCATAAAGAGTATGAGCAAAGAAAAGGAGCAAAGGAAAGGAAAGGCTTAGGCTCAGTTGCAATCATCTCAAGAAGCAACACTATATGTAAGCATCCAAACTTCTGAAGAAGGGTTACAATTACATATAGTGCTATAACCAAAAGAAGTTAGAGGGAAACATCTAGGCCATCATTTGACCTACATCATCCCAGTCCATCATCATCTGTGCAAACTCTTCCAAGAAACATAATAGCCACAAGCCACCAAAATAAACAAGCCCGAAAATCAACCAACCATCAGGACGATGCGATGTGGGAACACCACCAAAGCCACCACCAAAGAGGAACAACAACAACATCAATGGGGAAGCATCATGTAACAACACAAACCAAAAAAACCTAGACCAAAATGAAAAAATCACAAGAGCTCATGTCATCCACAAGAAAATAGGGGCGACAAGTGTCACCCAAATAAGAAAAGGAAGCAGCTGAAGAGAGAAGAACCATAGCGGAGCAGCCAAGACATGTCACTAATAGAGCGAAAGAAAGGCCAAAATAGCCACCCATCCAACCAACCCATAGCCAAAATAGCCCAACCCTTGACATATCCTCCCAAACCATCACAAAAATCCAAATCGGTGAAAAGACCAACAACATCCATCATGCCAAAACCATGCAAGCAACTAGAAAAGGGTAAAAGCAAACAACAACATTCACCAAACCCAACCAAAGAAGTAGAATTTCTGATCCAGGTGAGGTGAATAGCCAACCAAAAATAAAATGGAGCAAAGAATAGTAAGACAGACTAAAATCCATTCATCAAGAGTAGTAGCAATATAATAGGAACACCACCAAAGCTGACAATAAAAAGTAAGAGAAATATTAATGAGTGCAAGCATCATAACCACAACCAAGTTAAGCATTAATACACTAAACCAAGTCACTAGATCCCAAAACAAAATAATAGCCACTAAACAACCTTCAACCAAAATAACAACAAAACAAAAGTAGTGCAGAGAGGAAGACCATTACGGAAGAGGTTGAAACAACAACCAAAGAAATAAACCCAAACCATAAAACGACCACCAAAACCCAATCCACAAAAGAAGAAATAAAAAATAACCTCCACCTTGACAAATCAATCCAAAATTAGACCACCAATAGCCCCTCTCGCCACCAATGAAGTGGATAAACTAACCGAACCCAAACCAACCCGACTAGCCAAGGCCACCAAACCACCAGTATAGAAAATCCAACTGGTTAAGGAAGAAACTAGTCCAGAGATATGGCAAACCCCATACAAAAAATAGTAGGCAAATCCACCACCCAAATGAAGGTCACCAAAATAACCAAATAATAGTCACTTGACCAGCAACACCACAGGAAAAAACCAAAACAACATAGGCAAAAAATAGGAACCACTAGGTAGCAACCAGCCAACCCAAAGCAAGAATCAAAAAAAAACCCAGAGTGAAATTAAGAAAATGGCCACAACCCAAAGAGGGTTTAAAAGGGGAACCAAAGCAAGGCTCATCAAAACCAACTAAAAAACCAAGACAAAAAATTATAATTTGAGATAAGGTAATCTAGTGTTATCAGATTGACCAAACCCCTTAAAGTTTAGGCAAATTTTGATTGTCAAATAAAGTCAAAATAGTTAAGTTGGCACCTAAAGTATCCAAGAAATCGCACAAATTACCTTCATGAAGGATATGGAAAATTTTATAAGAAACTCGAAAGAAGATTTTTTATGATTTAGAGAGAAAAAAAATCAGCATTTCCTATTCTATTAAAGTTTAGCATGTCAAGAAGCAAGAGCATCAACTTCAATCAGATGTTGAGAAACCTTTATTCAAACAAATTTCAATAGCTTTATATAAGCTTAGCATAGATAACAGAACAGGCTTTGAGAGGATAGGCAAAAGCACAAATGATGATACCTTTAGAATCCCTAAGAATACCACCATAGCCATATTTTTTGGAAGAAATAGAACCATCAGTATTCACTTTAATCAAATTTTCTTTGGGTTTTATCCAATGGATAATCATAGCTCTCTTATAAAAGTCAACATCAGGTAGAATGATACCCTATTTTTAGCCACAAATTTATAGCCTCTAAAATGAATGTTACTAACAAGATTGGCAAAAGCAGCAATTATTTCTTTGGTTCCAGGGATCCTTTTATGGATCATAGGAATACCATGATATTTAGCATCATTTTGTCCATCTAGATGAACGAGATAAAGGTTATAACAACTAGATCTTTGATATGACCTTTCACAATTTTTGGAAAAGACTTCAACAAGTTGATATATGGAAGAGAGCCATGAAAGTTGTTAGTATTAAATAAATCATCATACCATAACCATAATTTTGAAGCAATAGCACCATTGACAAAAACATGATTAACATTTTCAATATGAAAGTAACAATGGCACTTTGAAGGAAAATAAAACCCTTTATTCTAGAACAAAGAGTCCCCAAGAATAAAGTTATTCAAAATCCTCCAAGCTAAAATCAAATAAGAAATGGGAATGATATTGTTCCAAAGTTTAATGAAAAAATTAGAGGAGTTTTGCTTATCTCTAGTAAAATTCCAAACCTCTTTAAGAACAAAATCACCATTGTAAGAAAGCTTAAAGAGAATTTGGTCAGGTTTGTTAGAGAAAATAGGGATATTTCTAAAGTTATCTAAAAGAGAAATAGGGATATAATTCTCAAGTTTGTATTTGTTTCTATTGTTATTATGCTAGAAAGAGTTAACTTTGATAGCTGCAGTAGAGTGGGTAAATAAAGGGAGTCAATAGGCATTGCCAATCCAATTGCTTTCCAAATGAAAGAAGAACCGAATGAATACCCCAAGATATTAAGGGTTCAACAACCCATTTAATGGAGCAAATTCATTTCCAAATTGGAGAGTCACCAACTTTATAAGCACAAATAAGAGGGTGTTTACCTTGGAAATTTTTTATCATCATAAAATTAGCCCAAAGGTTACCATTCTTTTTAAAATTCCACTAGAGCTTATGAGAGAAGACAATAATAGCTTCACAAATTGGTTTGCAAATAAGGCCACCTTCACCCAAGGGACCATAAAATTTACACTAGGAAGTCCAATGCATTCTTTTAGTAGAATTATTGGATCCACAAAAATATTTATTAAGCAAGCGATCAATTCGATAAGAGTAGCATTAGTGGGATAATAGTTTGAATCAAATAAAGAGGCATTGAAGAGTGCTTTTAAGAATAGTGAGCACACCAAAGGAAAGTAAATGAAATTCCCAAATAGAAATTTTATTTAAAACTTTTGAATTAACTCATCAAAAAAATGGGATCATTTCGGACCTTTAAAAAGAGGAGCACCCAAGTACTAAAGAGGAAGGTGTTGATGTTTAAAGTTAGTGATATGTAGGATTTGATTAATTTTATTATTGTTGATGCTTGAAGAAGTAATAAAACAACTTTTGTTATCATTGATAGATAGACCACTTTCTCTACCAAATTTATTTAAAAAAATCTTGAGATTCTTGATATGATGAATAAAAGTATTGCAACAAATAATGAAATCATCTACAAAGCTTAAATGAGAAACAAGAAGACCACCAAGAGTTCTATAATACATACTAGGATTGGTTAAGAATAAATCTTTGATGCTCCTAGATAAGTACTCATCAATAATAATAAATAATGCAGGAGATAGAGGATCCCCTTGTCTTTGGCCAAGAGAAGAAGGAAACAAGCCCAGGGCATCTCCATTAAGGAAAATAGAAAACCAAGCATTATTAATATAATTTTTAATAAGAAAGATAAATTTATCAGTAAACCCAAATAAATTCAAAATATGGATAAGGAAATCCCAAGATATATTGTCAAAAGCTTTGGTAATATCTAATTTGAACATAATGTTGCCACCTCTAGTCTTAGCATATAAATCATGAATTAATTGGTGAGCAAGCAGAATATTATCAAAAATAGATCTATCTCTAACAAAACCAATTTGGTTTAGAGATAATCCTATGAAGTAAAGGGGAGAGCTATTGGTTAGAAATTTGGAAAGTATTGAAGAAGACTAATAGGTCTAAAATTACTCCAATATTTGGATTATCTTTCTTAGGCATGAGAACAATAAAAGTGCTAGAAAATATCTAGAAAAGGATTACCATTAGAAAAATCAACCATTGCCTCAACAAATCATTTTTTAATAATAGACATTTTTGAAAAAAATTAAGTAGTGAAACCCTCAAGTAATAACAAAATCTATGTTCATGCTATTAAGAGCTTTAAAAATTTCCTCTTCATTAAAAATAGTAAGCAAATCATTATCATTATTGGTTATAATAGAAGGAATCAAGTGTAATTTAGAGATAACTTCATAAGAGCAACTCTTATTAAGAATATTACAATTAATTGCCGAATCCTTAATATCATTATTCTCTGTAATTAATTCTCCATTGCCATCATTAATTTTTTGAATATTATTTAAAGCTCTATTTTTATTAACTAAAGCATGGAAATATCTAGTATTTCTATCACCATCCACAATATGTTTGCTAGTAGCTTTTTGGCACCAATAAGTCTCTTCCATATTTTGAAAATTAATAAGTTTATCTTTCACCCCATTCAAGTCCTTAATCTTAGTAAGATCAGACCTAATAGAGACTTCAAGATCACAAACCAATTTTTCCATTTCTTTGATATTAGCAAAATGGTTTTTAAAATAATGCTTGTTCCACCAACCCAGATTTTGTTTAAGTCTTTTAAGCTTAAACTAATCATGTAATTGAATTATTAGGATGTAAGGGAGCTTTCCAATTGTTAACTATGGCATTAAAGAAATCAATATGTTGAATCCACATGTTCTGAAATCTAAAATGAGAGAAATTTTTTAATCTTTTAGAGTTATCTTTAATAGTAACCAAAAAAAAGGAGCATGATCTAATAAGGTTCTACTTAAATGATTGATAGAAGTAATAGGCCATTGAGTAATTCAATGAGTATTAAAAAGAATCTGGTCCATCCTTTGCAAAAGTCTAGAGTTTTGCCAAGTAAAATTTGAACCCTTAAAGCCAATATCAATCAAATTACAATAAGGGATCATATTGGAAAATTCTTCCATGGAATGAATATTAAGAGAGCAACCACCACTTCATTTAGAAGAAAATAAAATAGTGTTGAAATCCCCACCAACAAACCAACATTTATTAATAGAGGTAGCCAAATTCCTTAAATTTTCCCAAAGAAGATTTCTACCAGATATATTACAAGATGCATAGACAAAAGAGCCCAATGCAAAATAGTCACCATAAGATATTTGAGTATTGACAACATGTTGGAAATCATCAGGAATCGAAACCTCCACAAAATTATTCCAAAAACACCAAGTTTTATTACTAACATTAGAGAAAAATTTATTGAAACTTATTCTATCAACATGGTTAATTTTGTTTGCATGAATAAAAGGCTCAAAAATAATAAGTAAAGAAATATTATCAATACGATAAAGGTTTCTAATATGGTTACAAATAGAGTGGGGTACCGATCCCTCTAACATTCTAAATAACATAAGGAAATAAAAAAGGGGTTAAGAAGAGGTTAATTTAGGGAGAGAGGGAGGTTGCATAGATCTAGTGTTTTGGACAATTTGGGAGGGAATTTTTTAACATTTGTTTTCTTTTTTGATAACTTTGGAAACCATATCCTTTTCCCATAGAATCATCATCCGAGAAGGATTTAGCAGCATTAGTCATATATTTAGGAAAAGTATCTTGTATAGAAGTGAGTTCTCCTTCTTCCAAGCCATTAGAATTCATTAAAGGAAAATGAGCATTGGGTATAGCAAGTGTGGGAGCCAAAATAGATTTATTAAGAAGGCAAGTGTGAACATTTTAGCCCTTGTTCTTTGATACCTAGATTATTAGACAAAACCAAATCTTTTTAAGAATTTAAATCATCTTGAACTAAAGTAAAGTCAGGTTTTTAAAATTGAATATCATGAGAAACCAAGGCCATATTCTCCAATGAATTCAAATGATGCATAACATTGATATCACCATTAATATTTTCAATTAAAGCTTCATTTTCATCAATCAAAGCGGTAAGGATCGAGGATCTTAGGAAATAAATTGTCATTCAAAAGTTTAGAGAAATTATTATTTTCCATATTAGAAACCTTCAATTGCATAGAAGAAATAAGAGGTAAAACAACCTTATTAGGAACATTCTATGAATCCTTTTTTTCTGAATTAACTTTTGATATTTAACAGTGGTCAGCCTAGGGTTAGGAATAATAGTTTCCTTAACAAGAATTTTCTTCTTTAGGTGAGCATGCAGAATGAAACATTCAAAATTATCATGCCCGTGGATTTTACAATGAGAATAAAAGATAGGAAAATTTTCAAAGTCAACTTTCAGCATATAACCATAATTTTCAAATCACAATCAGATTTCCTTGAGGTGTTTCTGGTAATGTCCAATTCAATAAGGATTCTTGGAATAGAAGGTCAAGATTTCATAATCATTGCCTGATCAATTTGGAATGGCCGACCAAATAAAGCACCTACAAAAAGGAACTGATGATTAACAAAATGAATTCGTATATTGGGGAGAGAAATCCAAACCATAATGATTGGGGATTCTTCCCTAATATCAAATAGTGGAGTCCATTTCATCAACCTCATTTGGCAATTGAAAACAACATAAGTTCTAAATGTTAATTAAATGAGAAAAGCACGAAAGTTTGGACTATGAAAGAAAAGCGAATGTTTTCTAGATTTAGCCTACAAAGAGTAAACTTTCCAACTAAAGTTAATTCAAATGGCTTAGCAAGCTTTTCCATAATCAGATCAAAGCACATAACCACAAGAAAAAAGAAGTCGAAATAAGTTCCAAGGACTCACCTGAACAACTATCCTAACTAGTGAGGATGTCTTTGAATGATTTTCAAAGTGAGAAGCCAAGGTATTTGATGCCTACTAGGATCCATTGGATCTCGGTTTCACTCATGGAATCATCGGGAAGATGCAGGCCAAGGCATCACTCAAGTAAAATATGAAAGTGGCCAATGGCCATCAATTCAAGAAGAATCTAGTGAGAATCACACCAAAAAAAATTAAGTAGCGACCAAAATGCCAAAATGAGAGGGAAAAGGGGAATCGAGCATGATGATATGGTGGCAGAAGTTTGGTGTGGTGTGTACAAAAGGGTAGGGACATAGTCAATGTGAGCTGATGTCTCACGCTTACTAGGAATTTAGGTTTAGGTTTAGTTTTATTAGGTTTTAAGGTTTAGGTTTATTTTTTAGTTTACTTTAGGGCAAGGGTTTAGGGTTTAGGTTTTAGGATTTATGCTTTTAGTGTTTAGGGTTTAGGGTTAGGGTTTTGGGTTTAGGGTTTAGGGTTTAGGGTTTTTCTTAGTTTAGGGTTTAGGGTTTAGGGTTTAGGGTTGTAGGTTTAGTGTTGTAGGTTTAGGTTTGAGAGTTTAGGGTTAGTTTTAGGTTTAGGGTTTAGGATTTAGGGTTTAGGTTTTATGTTTAGGGTTTAGGTTTAAGTTTAGGGCTTAGGGTTTTTGGTATTTTTTTTAATAGAGAACAAATTCAGATTCAACATTTCTTCTTTTTGATTTCATCAATCAAGTAACACACCATGTTTTGTAAGACACAAGCGACAACATAGATCAAGAATGAGCACACATAATCAAAATTTAGATAACTAGAACCATCTCTACTATAAAGACACAATTCAGAACATATCGATCGATCATTCTTTAGTTTCTCTAATTCCCATCAAAACCACCGCCTCTCGAGTTGGATCCACCATCATATGATCTCTCCCTCGCCAACCCATGTAACCTCATCACTCCTCCCGCCTCATTACCACCATTGCTCCCATCACCTCCATATCCACTAGCACCTCTAGATTCCCCCCACCACTAATAATTGCTAACTCTTAGCATCCCGCTAGATCTAGGCTAGCACGGTTGATGATGTTCTGTTCAAGGTTATGCCCATTCTTAGGGTTTAGGTTTAGGTTTAGGTTTATTAGGTTTTAGGGCATAGGTTAATTTTTTAATTTATTTAGTTACTTTAGGTTTAGGTTTAGGGTTTGGGGTTTAGGGTTTAGGATTTAGGGTTTAGTGTTTAAATGTTTTGCTTTTAGGGTTTAGGTTTGGTTAGGGTTTAGGTTTAGGGTTTAGGTTTTAGGGTTTAGGGTTTTTTAGGTTTTAGGGTTTAGGGTTGTAAGTTTAGGGTTTAGGGTTAGTTTTAGGGTTTAGGGTTTAGGATTTTTTTTTAAATTAAGTAAATTAGTATGTTTAAGTTTATTTATTTTATTTTATGATTTAGGTTTTAGGGTTTAGGGTTTTAGGGTTTATGCTTTTAGGGTTTAGGGTTTAGGGTTTAGGGTTAAGGGATTTTTAGGGTTTAGGTTTAGGTTAAGGTTTTATTATTATAGGTTAGTGTTGTAGGTTTAATGTTTAGGGTTTAGGGTTAGTTTTAAGTTTTAGGGTTTAGGGTTTGGGTTATTTTTGTTTATTTTTTATTTTATTTTAGGGTTTTGAGTTAAAGGTTTTGGGTTTTGGCTTTGGTGATTAGGGCTTTAGGATTAAGGGTTTAGGGTTTAGGGTTAGTTTTAGGGTTTAGGGTTAGGGTGTAGTGTTAGGTTTTTTTTTTTAATTTTTTTAAGGGTTTAGGGTTTAGGTTTTAGTTAAGGTTTATTTTTAAATTAAGTAAACTGGTATGTTTTGGTTCTTTTAGTTTATTTGGTTTATTTTTCACTTATTTTAGTTTATTTTAAATTTTATTTTCATTTAATTTTATATTTTTATTTTATTAAGTTTCTTTTATTTCTTTTAGGTTTTTTTATTTTAGTTTAGGCTTTTTATTTTAGTTTATTTTTTATTTTTAGGTTTAGGTTTATGTTTATTTTTTAGTTTGATTTATTTTTATTTTATTTTTTAGGTTTAGGTTTTAATTTTTTTTTAATTTTTAAGTTTAGGTTTAGGTTTTTATTTTGTTTTTTTTTTTTGGTTTAGATTTTAGGTTTTTATTTTAATTTTATTTTTAGGTTTTATTTTTTTTAGTTTAGGTTTAGGTTTTTTTTAGTTTATTTTAATTGATTTAGTTTAGGGTTTAGGTTTAGTTTATGTTAGGTTTAGGCTTAGGTTTTATTTATTTTAGTTTAATTTAGGTTTAGGTTTTTTTAGTTTAAGGTTTAGGTTTATTTTTTATTTAATTTTAGGTTTATTTTTTAGGTTTAGGTTTTTAATTAGTTTTTATTTATTTTATTTTAGTTTGGATTTATTTTTATTTTACACTTAGTTTTTATTTTATTTAGGTTTTTTATTATTTTTTTAGTTTATTTTATTTTTTATTTTATTTTAGGTTTTTATTTATTCTATTTTAGTTTAGTTTTTATTTCTTATTTTAATTTTTTTTAAGTTTAGGTTTTAGTTTTGGTTTTTATTTTATTTAAGTTTATTTTATTTATTTATTTATTTTTAGGTTTTATTTAGTTTAGGTTTAGGTTTTTAGGTTTTTAGGGTTTTGGGTTCAAGGTTTAGGGGTTTAGGGTTGTATGTTTTAGGGTTTAGGGATTAAGGTATTGGGCTAGGTTTTTTTTATTTTTTTATTTTTTTATTTTTAGGGTTTAGGGTTTAGGGTTTAGGGTTTAGGGTTTAGGCTTAGGGTTCAAGTTTTATTTTTTGGTTTTAGGTTTTTAGATTTTTTTTAACAGAGAATAAATTCAGATTCAACATTTCTTCTTTTCGATTTCATCAACCATGTAACACACCAGGTTTCCTAAGACACAAGCAACGACATAGATAAAAAATGATCACACATAAAGCAAATCAAAAACCCTAGATAACTAAAACCATCTCTACTATAAAGACATAGTTCCATATGTAGTAGATGGATCTTCTTGATTTCTCGGTTCCCGATCACCTCGGCCTCTCGGTAGCGGGATCCACCATCATATCCTTGATCTCTTCCTCTACCACCACCACGGTTGTAACCTTCATCGCTCCTCCCACCTCCATAACCACCACTACTCTAACTACCACCTCCATATCCACCAGCACCTCCAGATTCCCACCATCACTGCGATAATAGCTGCCTTCGCCTTCGCCTCCACTACTAGATCTAGATTGAGCCTAGTTGATGGTGATGTTCCTTTCATCAAGGTTCTACCCATTCTTAGGGTTTAAGTTTAGCTTTAGGATTAGGTTTATTAGGATTTAGGGTTTAGGTTTATTTTTTAATTTATTTAGTTACTTTAGATTTAGGTTTAGGGTTTGGGGTTTAGGGTTTAGGGTTTAGGTTTAGTGTTTAGGGTTCAGGGTTTAGGGTTTAGGGTTTAGGGTTTTAGGGTTTATGATTTCATTATTTAGGTTTAGGGTTTAACATTTAGGGTTTATGGTTTTTTAGGTGGGTTTAGTGTTTAGGGTTAGTGTTAATGTTTAGGGTTTAGGGTTAGGGTTTTTTATTTTTTATTTTCTTTATATATTTTTTTAAATTAAGTAAAATTGTAAGTTTAGTTTTATTTAGTTTATTTTTATTTATTTTAGTTTAATTTATTTTTCATTTTTATTTTAGTTTATTTTTTATTTTTATTTAGTTTAGTTTATTTATTTTAGGTTTATTTATTTTTATTTAGGTCTTTTATTTTAGTTTATTTTTTAGGTTTAAGCTTAGGTTAATGCTTATTCTTTTAGCTTAGTTTTATTTACAATTTATTTTTAAGTTTAGGTTTTATTTTCTATTTTTTTTTTAGGTTTAGGTTTTATTTTATTTTTTTAGGCTTAGGTTTTAGGTTTTTATTTTGCGTTTATTTAGGTTTTATTTTAGTTTAGGTTTAGATTTATTTTTAGATTATTTTATTTTATTTAGTTTAGGTATTTAGGTTTAATTTATTTTAGCTTTTTGTTTAGGTTATTTTTATTTTAGTTTAGTTTATTTTAGTTTAGGTTTAGGTTTATTTTATTTTATTTATTTTATTTTATTTTAGGTTTAGTTTTTTTTTAGTTTAGGGTTCACGATTTATTTTTTATTTATTTTTAGGTTTATTTTTTAGGTTTAGGATTTTATTTAGTTTTTTAATTTTATTTTAGGTTTTTTTATTTCACATTTAGTTTTTATCTTATTTAGGTTTTTTATTCTTAGGTTTATTTTATTTTTTCGTATAGTTTAGGTTTTTATTTATTTTATTTTAGTTTATTTTTATTTTATTATTTTATTTTTAGGTTTAGGATTAGGTTTTTTTTTTAATTTAAGTTTAGGCTTATTTATTTATTTTGTTATTAGGTTTTATTTAGTTTAGGTTTTTTTAGGTTTTAAGTTTGGTTTGGGTTTAGGGTTTAGGGTTTAAGGTTGTAGGTTTTAGGGTTTATGGTTTAGGATTTAGTGTTTAGGGATTAGGGTTTAGAGTTTAGGATTTAGGGTTTAAGGTTTTATGGTTTATGGTTTAGGGTTTAGTTTTTAGGGTTTAGGGTTTAGGGTTTAAGGTTTAGGCTTATTAAGGTTTGTGGTTTAGGGTTTATGTTTCAAGTTTTTTTGGTGTTGAGTTTTAGTTTAAGGTTTACAATTTTTGGTTTTTTAATAGAGAATAAATTGAGATTCATCATTTCTTCTTTTGATTTCATAAACCAAGTAACACCAAGTTATCCAAGACACAAGTGGACATAGATAAAAAATGAGCATTGAGCAAATCAAAACCTTAGATAATTAGAATCATCTCTTATAAAGACACAGTTCCATAAATTGGATCTCTTGTTAGTTTCTCCAGTTCCTAGTAGAACCACCCGACCTCTCGAGTAGCATGATCCACCATCATATTTTAGATCTCTCCCTCGGCCACCACCATGGCTGTAACCTCCATCGCTCCTCCAACCTCCATAACCACCACCTCCATATCCACCAGCACCTCCAGATCCCCTACCACCACTATGATAACCGCCGCCTCCACCTTCTCCTCCACCGCCAGATCTAGATTGAGCTTGGCTGACGTTGATTTTTTTGCCTTCAAGGTTTTTCCCATTCTTAAGGTTTAGTTTTATTAGGTTATAGGTATAGGTTTATTTTAATTTATTTAATTACTTTAGGTTTAGGTTTAGGTTTTGGGGTTGGGGTTGGGGTTTGGGGTTGGGGTTAGGTTTAAGTTTGGGGTTTAGGTTTAGGGTTTAAGTTTTAGGTTTAGGGTTTTAGGCTTTATAGTGTTTAGGGTTTAGGGTTTAGGTTTAGGTTTAGGGTCTTGTTTAAGGTTTAGGGTTTGGGGTTTAGGTTAGTTTTAGGATTTAGGGTTTAGTGTTTTTATTGGGGTTTAGGGATTTTAGGTTTAGGGTTTAGGGTTTAAGTTTAGTTAGAGGTTTAGGTTAGTTTAGGTTTAGGGTTTTAGGGTTTAGTGTTTAAGTTTAGGGTTTAGAGTTTAGGGTTTAAGGTTTAGCTTAGGGTTTAGGGTTTAGGTTAGTATTAGGGTTAGGGTTTAGGTTTAGGGTTTAAGGTTTTTTAGGTTTAGGGTTTAGGGTTCAGGGTTGTAGGTTTAGGGGTTTAGGTTAGTTTTAAGGTTTAGGGTTTAGGGATCACGCTTTAAGATTTAGGGTTTAGGGTTTAGGATTTAAGATTTAGGTTTTTAAATTAAGTAAATTAGTAGGTTTAGGTTTATTTAGTTTAATTTTTATTTATTTTAGTCTATTTTATTTTTATTTTTATTTAGGTTTATTTTATTTTTATATAATTTAGTTTATTTATTTTAGGTTTATTTATTTTAGTTTAGGTTTTTTATTTTAGTTTATTTTTTTTAGGTTTATTTATGTTTTTTTTTAGTTAGTTTATTTTATTTTATTTTTTTTATGTTTAGGTTTTAATATTTATTTTAGGTTAAGGTTTAGGTTTTATTTTATTTTTTTAGGTTTAGGTTTTTATTTTAGGTTTATTTTTAGGTTATCTTTTTTATGTTTAGGTTTAAATTTTTTTTTAGTTTTTTTAATTTGTTTAGTTTAGGGTTTATGTTTAGTTTATTTTAGGTTTAGATTTTATTTATTTTAGTTTAGCTTATTTTAGATTAGGTTTAGGTTTATTTTATTTTTTTTTATTTTTATTTTAGGTTCAAGTTTTTTTTTAATTTAGGGTTTAGGTTTTATTTTTATTTATTTTTATGTTTATTTTTTTAGGTTTAGGTTTTATTTAGTTTTATTTCATTTTATTTTATTTTATTTTATTTAGTTTTTTTATTTAGGTATTTTATTTTTAGTTTAGTTTAGATTTTCATTTATTTTATTCTATTTTATTTTATTTTTTATTTATTTAAATTTTAAGTTTAGGTTTAGGTTTAGGTTTAGGTTTTAGTTTTGGCTTTTATTTTATTTTATTTTTGTTTTTTTAAGGCTTCAGTTTTATTATTTATTTTAATTTTTTTGTTTTATTTAGTTTAGGTTTAGGTTTTCAGGTTTTTAGGGTTTAGGATTTAGGTTTTACAGTTTGTGGTTAAGGGTTTAGGGTTGTAGGTTTTAGGTTTTAGGGTTTAGGGTTTAGGGTTTAGGATTTAGGGTTTAGGGTTTAGGGTTTTATGGTTTAGAGTTTAGGGTTTAAGGTTGTGGGTTTAGGGTTAAGGGTTTAGGGTTAGGGGTTTTTTTTTTAAATTTTTTTAAAATTTTTGAATTTTTTTTTAATTAAGTAATCTGGTAGGTTTAGGTTTATTTAGTTTATTTTTTATTTATTTTAGTTTATTTTATTTTTTTATTTAGTTTTGTTTATTTATTTTATATTTTATTTTTTTTAGTTTATTATTTTATGTTTTAATTTTAGTTTAGGTTTTTGTATTTTAGTTTATTTTTGTTTAGTTTTTTTAAGGTTTAGGTTTAATTTTTTATTTTTAGGTTTAGGTTTAGGTTTTTATTTTATTTTTTAAGGTTTAGGTTTTAGGTTTTTATTTTAGGTTTATTTTTAGGTTTTACCTTTTAGTTTAGGTTTAGGTTTATTTTTAGTTTGTTTTATTTTATTTAGGGTTTAGATTTATGTTTAGGTTTAGTTTATTTTAGGTGTAGGTTTAGGTTTTATTTATTTTAGTTTTGTTCATTTTAGTTTAGGTTTAGGTTTATTTTATTTTATTTTAGGTTTAGTCTTTTTTTTTAGTTTAGGGTTTAGTTTTATTTTTTATTTAATTTTTTTTATTTTAGGTTTACTTTTAGGTTTAGGTTTTATTATTTTATTTTATTTTATTTTAGTATTATTTTATTTTTGGTTTAGTTTTATTTTATTTATTTTTTTATTTTAGTTTAGTTTAAGTTTTTATTTATTTTATTTTAGTTTAGTTTTTATTTTTTATTTTATTTTCTTTTTTAGGTTTAGGTTTATGTTTTAGTTTAGGTTTTTATTTTTTTTAATTTTAATTTTATTTTAGTTTAGGTTTATATTTTATTTTATTTAGTTTAGGTTTAGGTTTTTAGCTTTTCAGGGTTTAGTGCTTAGGGTTCAGTTTAGTTGAGGGTTTAGGACTTTTTTTTTAGGGTTTAGGGTTTTGGTTTTTTTTAATAGAGAACAAGTTCAAATTCAACATTTCTTCTTTTCAATTTCATTAAGCAAGTAACACACCAAGTTTTCTAAAACACAAGAGACATAAATAAAAAATGAGCATGCATAGATCAAATCAAAAATCATAGATAACTAGGACCGTCTCTACTGTAAAGACACAGTTATATAAGCAGCAGATCAGATCGGTCATTTTAAGTTTCTCCAGTTTATGAACCACCCGACTCAGTAGTGGTATGCCATCATATCCCGATCTCTCCCTCCACCACCACCATGGTTGTAACCTCAGTCCTCTCTCTAACCACACTCCAACCACCTCCATCCAACCGGCACCTCGATACCCCACCACCCTTTGCAATGTAATGCTACACTTGCTTATTTTATTGATTGAGCGGTTTACGGTGATGTTCACGAGGTTACTTCTTTCTTAGGTTTCTTCTTTTTTTTAAGGAAATTAAGAATTTTATTGCCACAAAAGTACAAAGTCTTTAGCAGGGTAAATCTCTAAACTAATGCTCAAAGAGACAATAAGTCTAAAGAGATAAACCCCTAACTATTCCAATAATATAAGAAAAATGACAACAAAAGAAAAAAAACCAAATCGAACAACCACAATCCATGTGCACAACAACAACATTCACTAGGTCCTTTTGATACCAGCAAGATCCACCTGCAAGATTTTCCCAACCTATAAAAGAAATTTACAATAAACTAATGAAAGGATGAGTACAATTAAGCAAATATAAAGAGTATGAGCAAAGAAAAGGAGCAAAGTAAAGAAAAGGCTCAGGCTCAGTTACAATCATCTCAAGGAGTAACACTATATGTAAGCATCAAACTTGCGAAGAAGGGTTACAATTACATATAGTGCTAGCCAAAAGAAGATAGAGAGGAAACATCTAGGCCATCATTGTAGCATACCTCTTGTAGCCCATCATCCCAAGTCCATCATCACATGAGGCTACAAATTCCTCCAAGCGGTGACATATAGCCAACAACCACAAAACCAAAAACAAATAAGCCCAATAAGGCAAAATCAACCAACCATCAAGGACGATGCGGTCTGAGGAACACCAAAGAGGAACAACAACATCAATGGGGATCATGACCTTAACATAGAAAAAAAAAAGAAGAAAAAAAAAGATAAGAACACATGTCCTCCATAATAAAATAGGAAAAGCAGCAAGGCTATCACCCAAACCAAAAAAAAGGAAGAAGCGACAACCAAGAGAAGAACCATAGGAGATGCCAACCAACATGTCACTAACAGAAAGGAAGGCCAAAAATACATCCAACTAATAAAATAGCCAACCAACCCACTAGTCAACATAGCCTCCCAAATACAAGACAACAAAAATCCAAATCTATGAAAAGACCAACAACATCCATCATGCCAAAACCACCCAAGACAACCATGAAAAGGGTAGAAGCAAATAACAACATCCATAAAACCCAACCAAAGCAGTAGAAATTCTGATCCATGTGAGGTGAATAGCTAGCCAAAAAAAAATGAGAAAAAAAAGTATGACAGACTAAAATCCATCCATCAAGAGGAGTAGAAATATAATAGGAACATCACTAAAGCTAACAATAAAAAGTAGGAGAAATATTAATGAGGGCAAGCATCATTACCACAGCCAAGTTAGGCAACAATACACCAAACCAAGTCACTAGATCTCAAAGCAAAATAATAGCCTAACTAACCTTTAACTGACCAACCAAAAATGAAAACAAAAAATAGCAAGAGAGGAAGACCATTATAGGAAGAAGAAAAATAGAAACAAAACTAGTAAACTTGACCACCAAAACCCAATCCACAAAAAAGAAATAATAGTCAACAAATAACCTCCACCTTGCCAAATCCAATCCAAAATTAAACCACTAGCGATCATCTTGATACAGAAGTGGATAAAAAAGCTAGCCAATAGCCAGCTAGCCAACCAACCAGTAGCAAAAAATCTAACTCAGGTTAAGGAAGCAACCGGAGATATGGCAAACCCCATACAAAAAATAGCAAAACCACCACCAAATGAAGGTCACCAAAATAACCAAGCAATAATAATCAACCAGACAAACAACAACTAGACCAAAAAAACAAAATAACTAGAAAAAAATAGGAACCACTTTGGTAACAACCACGACCAACCAAAGCAAGAAAAATAAAACCCATAGGCCCAAGAGTGAAAATAAGCAAATGTCCACAACCCAAATAGGGTTTAATAAAGGGAACCAAAAGTAATGACTCATCAAAACCAACTCAAAAAACCAAAGAAAATTATAATATGAGATAAGGTAATCTAGGGTTATCCAGATTGACCAAACCCCTTAAAAGTTTAGGCAAATTATTTTTATCAAATAAAGTGAAATCAATTAAGTTGGCACCAAAAGTAGCCAAGAAATCGCATTACCTTCAAGAAGGATATGGGAAATTTTATAAAACTTGAGAAAGATAATTTTCAGTATGATTAAGAAGATAAAATAAATCAACATTTGTTGTTATATTAGAGTTTAGCATGTCAAGAAGCAAAAGTGCATCAACTTCAATGCAAAAGTTGAGGAAACCTATATTCAAACAACTTTCAATAGCTTTTTTGACCGTCATAAGCTCAGCATAGATAACAGAATAGGCTTTGAGAGGATAGGCAAAAAGCATAAATGATAATACTTTTATAATCCCTAAGAATACCACCACAGACATATTTATTGGAAGCAACAAAACCATCAGTATTCACTTTAATCAAATTTTCTTTGGGTTTGATCCAATGGTTAATCATTGCTCTCTTATAATAGTAAAAGTCAGGCATAATGATACCCAATTTTTTAGCCACAAATTTATAGCCTCTAAAATGAATGTAACTAACAAGATTGGCATAAAATAGAGCATGAATTTTTTTCTTTGGTTCTAGCTAGGATACTTTTATAGCTCAGAGGAATACCATCAAGGTTCTACCCATTCTTAGGTTTTAAGTTTAGGTTTATTTTTAAATTTATTTCATTACTTTAGGTTTAGTTTTATGATTTGGGGTTTAGGATTTATTATTTAGGGTTTAGGATATAGGGTTTAGGGTTTACGATTTATGGTTTAAGGTTTAGGTTTTAGGGTTTTAGGGTTAATGTTTTCAAGGTTTAGGTTTAGGGTTTAGCATTGGTTTAGGGTTTTTTAGGGTATAAAGTTTTTGGTTTAGGATTTAAGGTTATAGGTTTAGGTTTATAAGTTTAGGTTTAGGGTTTGGGGTTTAGGGTTTAGGGTTTAGGTTTAGGGTTTTAGGGTTTAAGCTTTTAGGGTTTAGGGTTTAGGGTTAGGGTTTAGGGTTTAGTGTTTAGGATTTTTTAGAGCTTGGGTTTTGGTTAAGCTTAGGTTTAAGTTTAGGATTTAGGGTTTAGTGTTTAGGATTTAGTGTTTATGATTTTTTTTTGTAAATTAAGTAAATCGGTAGGATTATGTTTATTTAGTTTATTCATTATTTATTTTAGTTAATTTTATTTTTAATTTTATTTAGATTTATTTTTATTTTATTTATTTTAGTTTATTTATTATAAGTTTATTTATTTTAGTTTAGGTTTGTTATTTTAGTTTATTTTATTTAGGTTTAGGTTTATGTTTATTTTTTAGTTTAGTTTTATTATTATTTTATTTTTTAAGTTTAGGTTTTACTTTTATTTTTAGGTTTAGGTTTAGGTTTTATTTTATTTTTTAGGTTAAATACATTTTATTTTAGGTTTACTTTTAGGTTTATTTTTAGTTTAGGTTTAGGTTTATTTTCATTTTATTTCATTTTATTTAGTTTAGGGTTTAGGTTTAGTTTATTTTAGGGTTAGGTTTGGGTTTTTTTTTATTTTGGTTTAGTTTATTTTCGTTTAGGTTTAGGTTTAGATTTATTTTATTTATTTTAGGTTTAGGTTTTTTTTTACTTTATGGTTTAGGTTTTATTTTTTGGTTTAATTTTAGTTAGGTTTTTATTTTATTTTATTTTTTATTTAATTTTGGTTTAAGTTTTTTATTTATTTTATTTTAGGTTTTATTTAGTTTAGGTTTAGGTTTTTAGGTTTTTAGGGTTTAAGGTTTAGGGTTTAGGGTTAGTTTTAGGGATTAGGGTTTAGGGTTAAGTTTTTTTTTTATTTTATTTTTTTTAGTTTTAAATTTTATTTAATTAAGTAAACTAGTATGCATAGGTTTATTTAGTTTACTTAGTTTATTTTTTATTTATTTTAGTTTATTTTAGTTTTTATTTTTATTTTTATTTTGCTTAGTTTATTTATTTTAGGTTTATTTAATTTAGTTTAGGTTTTGATTTTAGTTTATTATTTAGGTTTAGGTTTAGTTTTTAGTTTATTTTTATTTTTATTTTATTTTTTGGGTTTAAGTTTTATTTATTTTTTTCACATTTAGGTTTAGGTTTATATTTTATTTTCTTAAGATTAGGTTTTAGGTTTTTATTTTAGGTTTATTTTTAGGTTTTATTTTTTAGTTTAGGTTTAGGTTTATTTTTAAGTTAATTTATTTTATTTAGTTTAGGTTTAGGTTTCATTTATTTTAGTTTAGGTTTAGGTTTATTTTATTTTTATTTTAGGTTTAGGGTTTTTTTTAGTTTAGTGTTTATGTTTTATTTTTTATTTATTTGTAGGTTTTATTTTTTTGTTTATTTTTTAGGTTTAGTTATTTATTTAGTTTTAATTTTATTTTATTTTAAGTTTATTTTATTTTTATTTAAGTTTAGTTTTTATTTTATTTAGGTTTTTAAATTTTTAATTTAGTTTAGGTTTTTATTTTTTATTTTTTATTTATTTAAGTTTAGGTTTAGGCTTAGGTTTTAGTTTATATTTTAGTTTAATTTAAATTTTTTATTTTAATTTGGTTTAGCTTTTTTTATTTATTTTATTTTTAGGATTTATTTAGTTTATATTTTCGCTTATACTTCTTAGGGTTTAGGGTTTCAATTTTATGATTTAGGGTTTAGGGTTAAGGGTTTTTTAGGTTTACAATTTAGGGTTTATGTTTTAGGTTTAGGGTTTAGGTTTTAGTTTAGGGTTTAGGGTCTTTTGTTTTTTTTTAATAGAGAAAAATTGAGATTCAACATTTCTTCTTTTTTATTTCATCAACCAAATAACACACCAAGTTTTCCAAGATACAAGCGATGACATAGATCAAAATTGTGCATGCATAGAGCAAATCAAGAACCATAGATAGCTAAAACCATCTCTAGTGTAAAGAGATAGTTCCATAAGCAGCTGATCAGATCGGTATTCTTTAGTTTGTCTTGTTCCCATCAGAACCATCTCGGCTCTCGAGTAGCAGGATCCACCATCATATCACCGATCTCTCCCTCCGTAACCACCATGGTTGTAACCTTCATCACTCCTTCTGACTCGATAACCACCCAACTTCCATATCCACCGGTACCTCCAGATCCCCCCAACGCGATAACCACCACCTCGCCTTGCCTCCATAGATCTAGTAAGACTAGTTGGTGATGTTCTGCCATCAGGTTTTGCCCATTCTTAGGGTTTAGGTTTAGGTTTAGGTTTATTAGGTTTTAGGGTTTAAGTTTTTTTTAATTTATTTAGTTACATTAGGTTTAGGTTTAGGGTTTGGGGTTTAGGGTTTAAGGATTAGGGTTAGGGTTTAAGATTTAGGGTTAAGGGTTTAGGGTTTAGGGTTTTAGGGTTTATGCTTTTAGGATTTAGGGTTTAGGGTTTAGGGTTTAGGATTTAGGGTTTTTTAAATTAAATAAATGATAGGTTTAGGTTTATTTAGTTTATTTTTTATTTATTTGTTTATTGATTTGTTACTTTTTTAGGTTTATTTTTTTTATATATAGTCTAGTTTATTAAGTTTAGGTTTATTTATTTTAATCTCGATTTTTTTTTATTTTAGTTTAATTTTTAGGTTTAGATTGTGGTTAAGGTTTATTTTTTAGTTGAGTTTTATTTTTATTTTATTTTCTAGGTTTAGGTTTTATTTTTTTGTTTTTTTAGGTTTAGGTTTAGGTTTTTTTTTTTATGTTCTTAGGTTTAAGTTTTAGGTTTTATTTTAGGTTTATTTTTAGGTTTTATTTTTTAGTTTAGCTTTATTTTTAGTTTATTTTATTTCATTTAGTTTAGGTTTCAGTTTAGGTTTAGTTTATTTTAGGTTTAGGTTTTGGTTATATTTATTTTAATTTAGTTTATTTTTGTTTAGGTTTAGGTTTTTTTTAGTTTAGGGTTTAGGTTTTATTTTTTATTTATTTTTATGTTTATTTTCTTTTTAGGTTTTTATTTAGTTTTATTTTATTTTATTTTAGTCACTTTATTTTTTATTTTATGTTTAGGTTTTATTTTATTTTATTTTACTTTAGTTTTTATTTTTTATTATATTTTATTTATAGGTTTAGGTTTAGGTTAAGGTTTAAGTATTATTTTAGGTTTTTATGTTTTTTAATTTTGTTATTTTATTTAGGTTTAAGAATTTTATTATATTTTTTTAATGTTTCATTTAGTATAGGTTTAGGTTTTAGGTTTTAGGGTTTATTATGGTTTAGTTAGGTTTGGGGTTTAGGGTTTAGGGTTTAGGTTTAGGTTATAGGTTTTAGTTTAGGGGTTTAGGGTTTAGGGTTGTAGGTTTTAGGGTTTGGGGTTTAGGTTTAGGGTTGTAGGTTTAGGGTTTAGGGTTTTAAGGTTTAGGGTTTAAGGTTTAGGGTTTAGGGTTGTAGGTTTAGGTTTAAGGTTTAGGGTTTATTTTAGGGTTTAGGGTTAAGGTTTTTTTTTTATTTCTTTTATGTAGGGTTTAGGGTTTAAGGTTTCAGGTTTTTTAAGGTTTAGGGATTTGGGTTTAGGTTTAGGGTTAACAGTTTTGGGTTTTGCATTTAGGGTTTAGGGTTTACGGTTGATGGTTAGTTTTAGGGTTTGGGTTTTATTTATTTATTTATTTAGGGTTTAGGGTTTAGGTAAGTTTAGGGTTGTTGTTTAGCTTAGGTTTAGGGTTTAGGGTTTAGTGTTTAGGTTTTTTTAAATTAAATTGTTTATTTAGTTTATTTTTATTTTAGTTTTTTATTTTTTATTATTTTTATTTAGGTTTATTTTTCATTTTTACTTAGTTTAGTTTATTTATTTTAGTTTAGTTTTTTATTTTAATTTATTTATTTTTGTTTAAGTTTAGGTTTATGGTTATCTTTTAGTTTAGTTTTATTTTTATTTTTTAGGTTTAGGTTTTATTTTTTATTTTTATTTTTAGGTTTAGATTTTGGTTTTAATTTTATTTTTTAGGTTTAGGTTTTAAGTTTTATTTTATGTTTATTTTATGTTTATTTTTTAATTTAGGTTTAGGTTTATTTTTAGTTTATTTTATTTTATTTAGGCTTAGGTTTAGGTTTAGTTCATTTTAGGTTTAGGTTTAGGTTTTATTTATTTTAGTTTAGTTTATTTTAGTGTAGGTATAAGTTTATTGTATTTTTATTTTAGGTTTAGGTTTTTTTTTTTTTTTGGGGTCTAGGTTTTTTGTTTAGGGTTTTATTTTGGTTTTCTTTTTCAATAGAGAACTAATTTAGATTCAACATTTCTTCTTTTCAATTTAACCAACCAAGTAACACACACAAGTTTTTTAGGACATAAGTGATGACATAGATCAAAAAAGCACACATAAAACTAATCAAAACCTAGATAACTAGAAGTTTTACTATATAAAGACATATAAGCATTCAGATTGGTTCTTTATTTCTCTAGTTCCCATTAAGATCACCTCGGCCTCTCAGTGGCGGGATCCACCATCATATCCCCGATCTCTCCCTCACCACCACTGATGGCTGTATCCCTTGTCAGTCCTCCGGCTTCCATGACCACCTCCGAACACCACCTCCATATCCACCGGCCTCGGATCCCACATACCTACACCTCACCACCACCTCCCCATTATTTTACATGAAGGTTTTACCCATTCAAGGTTTAGGTTTAGGTTTGTTTTAATTTATTTAGATTTATTTAGGTTTAGGGTTAGGGAGGTTTTGGTTTAGGGTTTTTTAGGTTTTAATTTAGGTTTTTTTAAGTTTAGGTTTAAATTTAGGTTTAGGTTTAGGTTTTTTTAGGTTTTTAAGTTTTTTAGTTTTTTAGGTTTGTTTAATTTAATTTGGTTTAAGTTAGGTTTAAATTAGGTTTTTTAGTTTAAGTTAGTTTATAGTTTAGTTATGATTTAGGTTTAGGTTTTTTATTTATTTTAGTTTAGTTTATTTTAGTGTAGGTATAAGTTTATTGTATTTTATTTTAGGATTAGGTTTTTTTTTTAGTTTGGGGTCTAGGTTTTGTTTAGGGTTTTATTTTGGTTTTCTTTTTTCAAGCAGAGAACTAATTTAGATTCAACATTTCTTCTTTTACCAACCAAGTAACACACAAAGTTTTTAGGACATAAGTGATGACATAGATCAAAAATGAGCACACATAAAGCTAATCAAAACCTTAGATAGAGCAGTTTCTTATAAAGACATTTAAGCATTAATCATATTATTATTCTTTATTTCTCTAGTTCCCATTAAGATCACCTTCTCAGTGGGATCCACCATCATATCCTCGATCTCTCCCTCACCACAATGTTTGTTCCATTTTTTCCATGACCACCACTTCTACACCACCTCCATATCCACCCTCAGATCCCCCACCTTATAACTACCACCTCTTGCCTCCATTATCTAGATTATTTGCATGAAGGTTTTACCCATTCTTAGGTTTAGGTTTGTTTTTTAATTTATTTAGTTACATTAGATTTAGGTTTAGGGTTTGGGGTATTGGTTTTATTTAGGTTAGTTTAGGGTTTAGGGTTTTATTTAGGTTTAGTTTAAGGTTTTAAGGTTTAGGTTTAGGGTTTAGGTTTTTTTAGGTTTAGTTTAGGTTTAGGTGTAAGTTTATTTATTTAGTTTAGGTTTAGGGTTTTAGGGTTTAGCGTTTAGGTTTAGGTTTTAGTTTAGTTTAGTTTAAGGTTTAGGTTTATTTAGGGTTTAGGATTTATAGTTTTAGGTTTAGGTTTAACTTTAAGGTTTAGTTTAGGTTAGTTTAGGTTTAGTGTTTAGTTTTAGGGTTTAGTTGAGTTTATGAGTTAAGTTAGGAGTTTAGTTTAGTGTTTAGTTTATAGTTTAGGTTTATGATTTAGGGGTTTTAGGTTGTTAGGTTTAGTTTAGGTTTAGGTTTAGGGTTTAGTTTTTTTTAAGTAAACCAATAGGTTTAGGTTTATATAGTTTATTTTTTATTTATTTTAGTTTATATTAGTTTTTTATTTAGTTTAGGATATTTATTTTAGGTTTATTTATTTTAGTTTAGGTTTTTTATTTTAGTTTTTTTTTATTTTGGCTTAGGTTTATGTTTATTTCTTAGTTTTGTTTTATTTTTACTTTATTTATTAGGTTTTGGTTTTATTTTTTATTTTTCAGTTCAGATTTAGGATTTTATTTTATTTTTTTAGGTTTAGGTTTTAGGTTTTTATTTTAGGTTTATTTTTAGGTTTAATTTTTTAGTTTTCATTTTGGTTTAGCTTTAGTTTATTTAATTTTATTTAGTTTAGGTTTAGGTTTAGATTTAGTTTATTTTAGGTTTAGGTTTAGGTTTTATTTATTTTAGTTTAGTTTAGTGTAGGTTTAGTTTTATGTTATTTTTATTTTAGGTTTTGGTTTTTTATAGTATAGGGTTTAGGTTTTAGTTTAGGGTTTAGGGTTTTGGTTTTTTTCTAACAAAGATCAAATTCAGATTCGACATTTCTTTTTTTTTATTTCATCAACCAAGTAACACACCAAGTTTTCTAAGATATAAGTGACGACATAGATCAAAAATGAGCATGCATAGAGCAAATCAAAACTCTAGATAGAAGCTGTCTCTACTTAAAGGCAGTTCCATAGCGATTGGATCCGCCATTCTTCATTTTCTCCAGTTCCCATCAAGACCACCCCAGCCTCTCGAGTAGCAAGATCCACCATCATATCCCTGATCTCTCTCTCTGCCACCACCATGGTTGTATCCTTCATCCCTCTCCACCATAACCACATCACTCGACCACCACCTCATATCCAATAGCACTCAAATCCCCACCACTGTGATAACCACTGCCTGCCTTCCTCCATGCTTGATTAGGAGCCTTGTTGTGGTGATGTTCTTGTCATCAAGGTTCTGCACATTCTTAGGGTTTAGGTTTAGGTTTAGGTCTATTAGGTTTTATGGTTTAGATTTAGGGTTTGGGCTTTAGGGTTTAGGGTTTAGGGTCTTAGGGTTTGTGCTTTTAGGGTTTAGGATTTAGGGCTTAGGGTTTTTTAGGTTTTAGGGTTTAGAGTTTACAGCTTTTTAGGTTTTAGGGTTTAGGGTTTAAGGTATTTTTTAATTAAGTAAACAAGTTAGTTAAGGTTTATTTAGTATATTTAGTTTATATTTTATTTATTTTAGTTTACTTTATTTCTTATTTTTAATTAGGTTTATTTTTTTAATTTAATTTAATTCAGTTTATTAATTTTATGTTTATTTAATTTAGTTTAGGTTTTTTATTTTAGTATATTTATTAGGTTTAGATTTAGGTTTATTTATTAGTTGAGTTTTATTTATAGGTTTAGGTTTTTTTAGGTTTAGGTTTAGGTTTTATTTTTATTTTAGGTTTTGGTTTTATTTTTTATTTATTTTTAAGTTTTATTTTTAGGTTTATTTTTTTGGCTTAGGATTTTATTTAGTTTTTATTTTATTTTATTTTAAGTTTATTTTATTTTTATTTTATGTTTACTTTTTATTTTATTTAGATTTTTTATTCTTAGGTTTATTTTATTTTATTTAGTTTAGTTTAAGTTTTTATTAATTTAATTTTAGTTTATTTTTTATTTTTTTTATTTTTAGGTTTAGGTTTAGGTTTAAGTTTAGGTTTTTATTTTATTTTTTATTTTATTATATTTAGGTTTAGGTTTTTTATCTATTTTATTTTTAGGTTTTATTTAGTTTAGGTTTAGGTTTTTAGGTTTTTAAGGTTTTGGGGTTTAGGGTTTAGGGTATATGGTTTAGGGTTTATGGTTTTGGGGTTTAGGGTTTTATACTTTATGGTTTAGGGCTTAGTGTTTAAGGTTTATTGTTTAATCTTTAGGGTTTAGGGTTTAGGGTTTAAGGTTAGCTTTGGGTTTAAGGTTAGTTTAGGGTTTTCTGGTTTAAACTTTAGGGTTTAGGTTTTAGTCTTTAGGTTTTAGGGTTAGTTTTGGGTTTATGGTTTAGTTTAGTTTAGGTTTAGAGTTTAGGTTAGGTTCTGATTTAGGGATTTAAGTTAGATATAT
>CM038214.1:76525035-76658236 GCA_021442155.1 Cymbidium sinense
CCAAAATAGACAAGTATTATCCCTTATTGATATTGAATTCATCAAAAAGTACTCTCTTGAAGGGGAGGTTTCCATTGCCAAGAAGGATGAGGAGTTAGATTGGAGGCAACCATTCATGGATTACCTAAATAAAGGAAAACTACCTCAAGAGAAGTCTCAAGCCCATTAGATGAAGCATAGAGCACTTTCCTATGCTCTTATGGATGGTGTCTTGTTCGATGATCTTTTGATCATATGTGGTTACATTATTTAGACAAGCATGAAGCCCGTAAGATCATGGGTACACTTAGATTATGTGGATCCAACCAATCTAGTTTGATGATGAAAGCCAAGATCAAGAGACTAGGATACTACTAGCCGTTGATGCTCAAAGATTGCATGGATATGGCTAGGTTATTCCACCAATGTCAAATACACAGTGTGGTCCTACACCAACCACCCAACATTCTACATCCTACATTAGCATCATGGCCATTCAAGTGTTGGGATACGACATTATGGGATTAATTCTCCTTCTTCCAAGGGTCATGGTTCATCTTAGCTTCTCAATACTTTTCCAAATGAGCAAAGGTGATTTTTGCTCGAGGTCACTTCGATGTGCTCCATTTTTTAGGAACCATAATGCATATAGGTTCGAAGTGCCATGACAAATTATATTTGATAATGGAACTACATTCAGGAGCACTAAGATCAACAACTTTGCCTGGAGACACAACATTGATTGGAGATATTCTACCATCAACTACTCTAGGGAAAATGCCTTAGCAAAAGCCTTCAACGAAACTCTCATCCAAATAGTAAAGAAGACACTTGACAACAACAAGCAATAGTTGAATGAGCAGTTAGTTGAAGCCTTGTGGGCCTACCACACCATATATAGAACTCCAACTCAGTCTACTCCTTTCTCCTTAGTGTATGGGTCCAAAGCCATTCTACCATTGGAAGTCCAACTCCCATCACTAAGGATGTCTATGGGTAGCAAGATCAAAATAGAAATGCCAAGTTGGTAAGAAGAGCTTGAAGGTTTGGATGAGAGATGCCTGAGGGCATGCCAAAACCTCAAGTTGTACAAAGCTAAAATGATTCAAGTTCACAAGGAATTGGTCCATCCTAGAGGTTTTGAAGTATGAGAGCTTATAATAGTTCTAAGGAGATCAATTGTTGCCTGTCGTAAGATGGGAGACAAGTTTGAACCCACTTGGGAAGGCCCTTTTTCCATAGAGAATGCCTACTGAAGAGGATCTTATCAGCTTATTAGTCATAAGGGAGAGCACCCAATGCTTCCAATCAATGAGCTCTACTTAAAGAAAAATTATAAATTATGTTTGAAAATAATTATCATCAATGAAAATTTCATTTTGAATTCAATCTCCTCCATATTGAAAGTATTCTTATTTGAATCTGCCATGATATGTTTAAGGTAGTTGTAAGGAACCTGAGTGATGTCGTATCCTTCATCAACACAACACAAACACAAACTACACACAAAGATATAAAACAAACACATATCTTTTATCTCGGGCTACTCTGAGTTGAGATAATGCCCCATCGATACTCACTCAATAGCTGCTCTAGGTCAGGCTGATGTGCTACCCTACTAGTGTGTCACCCTAGTGGTCTTCTTGCTTTCGAGGATGTAAGTCTGCTACACTTTCCTTTCTTACTTGGCCACTCCACACTGATGAGCACCTTATTAGTTTGGTAGGCCTTACTGCATGGCCAGTAAGCTACCTCATGTTGGCTTCATTTAAGAGGATGTGAGTCTGCTATGCTTTCTTCTTAGATTAGCCTTCCTGCACTGACTAGGTCGAGTATATTTATTATTTAGGATAAGTCCCCTAGTGGCTCCTTCCCTCTTGAATACTTCAAGTTTAGGTCCAACCCTTCCTCGGTGCTTCCCGCTTAGTAATCACTCTAGGTCAGATACCATCTATCTCGCTGATGACAGACTATCCCGATGATCGGTTCACTTAGAAAGTTGTAAGCTACATGCTTTCTTTATAGATTGATCATTGGACCGATGGGCACCTCAGGTTGGTTGGTTCTCACTATACTAACGATACACCACTCATGCTGACAAATACACCTTAGGTTGGTTAGTTTTCACACCTTAGGATACCACTCAAGCATGTAAGTCTATGCTTTCTTCTTGAGTTAGCCACCATACACCTATAAGATTTCTTTTCCAAGGCTTAGGATAATGCCTAACCTCCCATGGGCACTATATTTGGATCACATCCTTTGCGTCCTATTTAGACACTACTCTGGTTACTATCAGATTGGACAGTTCCCCTTTCCTAGTAACCACCACTGTGGTTGGAGAATCAGTCCTATGGATGTGCAGATTCTCCCTTGATTCGATAAATTTGAGATAGGTCAAGGCTGACATAGCCCCTTCTCAGGGTGGTCCCTCAGACAACAACAGGGTCTACACAAACTATATATATATATATATATATATATATATATATATATATATATATTCACTTGTGGATTAGGAGGACACCCCTAGCGGTACCTTTTCCCAAGCAAGCATCCTATCTTTAGGGCAGTGTTAGCAAAACTCCCTATAAGAATTGCATAACTACTCTTGAGTTGATATAAGTCCCCAGCGACATTCACTCAGTAGTCACCCCTAAGTCAAGTTTGATTTATTGTGCTACCAATTCAGAGATTGTTCCTGCTTTAAAAGATGTAAGTCTGCTACACCTTCTTCCTAGCATAGTCATTGCACTCCGAAAGGTAACCCCTTAGGTTGGCTAGCTGTATCCCATAGTAGACTATCCATTTGAATTTTTAAATTTGAGATAGGATAAGTCTGATATAGCCCCTTCTTAGTGGGTCCATCACACACTGACATAGTCCATAAATAAATCTATCAAATTTGATCGAGCTCACATCCCAATAGATATGCCCTCAATTCAAAATCAAACTAAACCAAACAAACCATATCAAATCACACAAAATTAACATAAAATTAACCCTGACTACTTTGAGTTGACATAAGTCCCCTGCATTCACTGTAGTCACCCAGGTTAGGTTGATTTGTTGTGCATCCAACAGTCACCCCAGCAGTTGTTCCTCACTTTGGAAGATGTAAGTCTATTGTGCCTTCTTCCTAGCACAATCGTTGCACACCGAAAGGCAACCCTTTAGGTTGGTTAGCTCTATCTCGTAGCCGATAGACTATCTCTTTGGATTTGCAAACTTGAGGTAGGTCAAGGCTGATATAGCCCCTTCTCAGTCCATTGCACACCGACAGGGTCCATACATTAACTCAGATTATATCAAACCCAATCTGATTTTCCCTTATAAAGTTAAATTACACCCTTCTCCTTAGTATAGCCCTAAATCATATATAAACAAGTCAAGCAAATAAATTAAATTCAAAACCAACCTCCCAGTGGTGCCAAATTAAACCAACACCCCAAGTAGAGTCTAAATCAAAGAAATCCAACCAAACTCTTATTCCCAGTGGATATATCCCCAAATAAATCTATGAAATCAAACTCAAATCCTAATCACCAGTGGATAGCCTGAACCTGCTTCCCTAGTGGAAGGTTCATATACGATCCCCAAGGTTCGAGCCCATATCTCTAGATATGCCTCCACATCATTAAAACAAAACAAATTAAAATCAATTGATCATAATCCCATGGATTATAGATTCTTATCCCCAATGTATCTTCTTTCCATAAATCATATAATCAAATCAAATTCAAACCTTATCCCCATCATATTTTCTTCTTCTATGCCCATGACATAGACCCCTCACATGTCATGTCCAATGCATGTGTGATCCCCTAATGGATTTTCCTCTATGTCCTTGACATTGAATTCTCATGAAATCTTATTTCTTCTCTTATGCACACCTTTAATACATCAACCAAAAGCCTAATAGTGTATTCATTCAAATTACATCATCTTAACATTGTAATCAACATTTTATGATTTATGATGCTGCAAGCTCAAACTAACTATTCAATATCATGCTAAACATATTATAGTGTGAATTAGCACATATATTATATTATAATATATGATGTTATTTTATAATTTGTTATATTATAATATATTTGTCTAACATAAGGCTCATTAAAATCATTTAAAAGAAGAAAACAAAAGTTTCTCAAAATATGAAATATGTTCATTTTGGATGTAAAATTATTATTTTTCTATTAGAAATGGTACAAAATAGCATAATTTTTGGTGTTGCTTCTTAGTGTGTGCCATGAATTTGGCCAAATTCTTCCATCTCAACCTTCAAATTAACATTTAGTGAGTTTTGACCCAATGTATTATAACTAAAGTAAAACATACTAAAATGTACAATAACATTTAGTAACACACCACGACATTCATATATATGTGAAGTTATATTGTTATGTACATTATATTTTAATATGCTTTCACATAATATATTATATTACATTACACCTTAAAATGAATAACTTTAAGAAAAAAATTTATAAAATTTGGTTGAAAAATGAACAATTATTTTTGGATGCAAAATTCCATTCCTTGATTAAATGACACACCATAGCACACCCCCAATGATGTTCCCTAAAGCTTACCTTAAATTTGTCCAAATCCCATCATCTCAGCTTGTAAACCAGTATTTTTATGAATTATACTAGTACAAACTCTTCTACATCATACTATAAGAAAGTAAAATAAGCAAAATAACAAGTAATAATACACAATAGTATGCTATAATGTATGATGTTACACTATGTTATGGCATCCTATATTATAATACACTATAACATATTATATTATATTATATTGCATATCAAATTAAAAGGGATTGCTTAAGATAAAAAAATCATAAAATTTGTGTAAAAATTAAAAAAACTATATATTTTAGTTGTATCACTTACATATTTTTAAGTGGGATAGTATATTATGATGCCATGCTTACCTATTATGAATTTGGCTAAATTCCACCATTTTAAAGTCTAAACCAACATTTTATAAATAATTCTAGTGTAGGCTTGACTATATGATTGTAAAATACTAAAAGAATTTAAAATGTAGAATAATATATTATGATATATGATGCTATACTATGCAACAACATATAATATTTATTTTAAACAAAAAATCTTACTTTTAAGACTACAAGTGGTGTAGCACACCTTTGGTACTACAACCTAATTCCCACTTCAAATTTAATAAATTTCATCATCTTTTTAAATCAATAATTTTATGATTTATATTAATATAGACTATAGGGAACAATACCATAATATACTTAAACATTTCAAAACATTTTATAACATCAAAAAACACATCACTACATGATCAAACATATGATGCTACATTATACTATAATATATGGTATTATAATGTGATTTAGGATTAGGGTTTAGGATATTCAAATCTCTAATAGTTAAGGGAAAGTATCTTGAAGACATTTTCTTTAGCTACCATAACTATGTTAGGATTAGGTCATTCTATATATCTACTAATAATGACATCTTTATTCAAGGTTTAGGGTTTAGGGTTTAGGGTTAGTTTATAGTTTAGGGTTTATGGTTCAGGGTTTAGGGGTTAGTTTAGGGTTTAGGGTTTAGGGTTTAGGGTTGTAGGTTTGGGGTTTATGGTTTAAAGTTGTAGGGTTTAGGGTTTAGGGTTTATGGTTTTAGGTTTAGGGTTTAGAGTTTAGGTTTTAGGGTTTAGGGTTTAGGCTTTAGGGTTTAGGGTTTAGGATTTAGGGTTTAGTGTTTAGGTTTTAGGGTTTTTAGGGTTTAGGGTTTAGGTTTTAGATTTAGGGTTTTAGTTTTAATTTAAGGTTTATGGTTTAAGCTTTTTTTTTAATAGAGAACAAATTTAGATTCAACATTTCTTCTTTTTGATTTCATCAACTAAGAATCACCCCAAGTTTTCTAAGACACAAGCGATGACATAGGTAAATGAGCACCCATAGAGCAAATTAAAAACCATTGATAAGTAGAATAGTCTACTTGTAAAGAAATAGTTCCATAAGTAGTAGATCGGATCGACCATTCTTCTTTCTCGCTCCCATCGACCACCCCACCTCTTGAGTAGTGGGATCCACCATCATATCGATCTCTCCCTCCACTTCCATATGTAACCTCTGTCCTCCTCCCTCCACCATAGTAGCACTCTCCACCACCACCTCCATATCCACCAGCACCTCGTGATCCTCCACCAGCACTGTAATATTATCATCTCTGCCTTCACCTCCACCACTAGATTTATACTGAGCCTAGTTGACGGTGATATTCATGTCATCAAGGTTTTGCCCATTCTTAGGGTTTAGGGTTAGTTTAGGGTTTAAGGTTTAGGGTTAGTTTAGGGTTTAGGGTTATTTTAGGATTTAGATTTGGGGTTTAGGGTTTAGGGTTGTAGGTTTTAGGGTTTAGAGTTTATCATTTAGGGTTTAGGGTTTTAGGGTTTAGGGTTTAGGGTTTAGAGTTTAGGGTTTTAGGGCTTAGGGTTTAGGGTTTAGAGTTTAGGGTTTAGGGTTTAGGGTTTTAGGGTTTAGAGTTGTAAGTTTAGGGTTTAGGTTTAGGGTTTAGGGTTTAGGATTTAGGGTTTAGGGTTTTTTTAAGTAAACTGGTAGGTTTAAGTTTATTTAGTTTATTTTTATTTATTTGAATTTATTTATATTTTCTATTTATTTAGGTTTATTTTTTATTTTTTATTTATTTTAGTTTATTTATTTAGGTTTATTTATTTTAGTTTATTTTTAGATTTAAGTTTATTTTAGTTGAGAGTTTATTTTTTAGGTTTAGGTTTAGGTTATTATTTTATTTTTTTAGGTTTAGGTTTTAGGTTTTTATTTTAGGTTTATTTTTAGGTTTTATTTTTTAGTTTATGTTTAGATTTATTTTTAGTTTATTTTATTTTATTTAGTTTTGGTTTAGGTTTAGGATTAGTTTAATTTAGGTTTATGTTTAGGTTTATATATTTTAGTTTAGTTTATTTTAGTTTAGGTTTAGGTTCATTTTATTTTATTTATTTTGTTTTTAATTTAAGTTTAGGTTTTTATAGTTTAGGGTTTATGTTTTATTTATTATTTATTTTTAGTTTTTACTTTTAGGTTTATTTTTTAGGTTTAGATTTTTTTTAATTTTTATTTAATTTTATTTTAAGTTTTATTTTTTTATTTTAGGTTTAGTTTTTATTTTATGTAGGTTTTATTTTTTAATTTAGTTTAGGTTTTTATTTATTTATTTTAGTTTAGTTTTTATTTTTAATTTTATTTTCTTTTTAGGTTTAAGTTTAGGTTTAGGTTTAGGTTTTTGTTTATGTTTAGGTTTATTTTATTTTAGTTTAGGTTTTTTTATTTATTTATTTTTTAGGTTTTATTTAGTTTTTTTTAGCTTTTAGGGTTTAGAGTTTAGGTTTAGGGTTTAGGGTTTTAGGTTTAGGGTTTATGTTTAGGGTTTAGGGTTTGGGGTTTAGGGTTCGGGGTTTAGGTTTAGGGTTTAGGGTTTAGGTTTTAGGTTTAGGGTTTAAGTTTTAGTTTAGGGTTTAGGGTTTAAGGTTTTTTTAATAAAGAACAAATTCAAATTCAACATTTCTTCTTTTCAATTTCATCAACCAAGTAGCACCCCACATTTTTTAAGATTGAAGTGACGACATAGATAAAAAATGAGCACCCATAGAGCAAATCAATAACCCTAGATAAGTAGAACCATCTATAAAGACAGTTCCATAAGGATGGATCGATCATTCTTATTTCTCAGTTCCATCGAAGCACCCACTCTCAAGTAGTGGATTGCCATCATATCTGATCTCTCCCTCCTCACCACCACACAACCTCTATCACTCCTCCCACCTCCATAATCACCACTACTCACCACCACTTCCATATCCACCAGCACCTCCAGATTCCCCACCACCACTATGATAACTACCTTTGCCTCACCTCCCTATCTGGCCTAATGTGGTGATGTTCTGCCATCAAGGCTTTGCCCATTCTTAGGCTTTAAGGTTAGTTTAGTGTTTATGGTTTAGGGTTAGTTTAGGGTTTAGGGTTTGGGGTTTAGTTAGGGTTTAGGTTTAGGGTTTTAGGGGTTTAGGGTTTAGGTTATTTGGTTTAGGATTTAGTATTTAGGGTTGTAGGTTTAGGGTTTAGGGTTTAGGGTTAGGATTTAGGGTTTAGTGTTTAGGGTTTAGGTTTTAGGGTTTAGGGTTCTTTTCTTAAAATTAAGTAAATCGATAAGTTTAGGTTTATTTAGTTTATTTATTTATTTATTTGAGTTTATTTTATTTTTTTATTTAAGTTTATTTTTTATTTTTATTTCAATTAGTTTGTTTTTATTTATTTTAGTTTAGGTTTTTTTTTAGTTTATTTTTTATGTTTAGGTTTATTTTTATTTTTAGGTTTAGGTTTAGGTTTTATTTTATTTTTTAGGTTTAGGATTTAGGTTTTATTTTAGGTTTATTTTTTAGGTTATATTTTTTTTTAGTTTAGGTTTAGTTTTAGTTTTAGTTAATTTATTTTATTTAGTTTAGGTTTAGGTTTAGGTTTAGTTTATTTTAGGTTTAGGTTAATTATTTATTTATTTTAGTTTAGGTTTAGGTTTATTTTATTTTTAGTTTTGGTTTAGTTTTTTTTTTTAATTTAGGGTTTAGGTTTTATTTTTTATTTATTTTTTTAGGTTTTATTTTTAGGTTTAGGTTTTATTTAGTTTTTATTTTATTTTATTTTAGGCTTATTTTATTTTATTTTAAGTTTAGTTTTTATTTTATTTAGATTTTAAATTTTTTAGTTTTATTTAGGTTTTATTTATTTTATTTTAGTTTATTTTTATTTTATTTATAATTTTCTTTTAGGTTTAGGTTTAGTTTATGTTTTTATTTTATTTTATTTTATTATTTTATTTTAGTTTAGGTTTTTCTATTTATTTTATTTTTTTTGTTTTATTTAGTTTAGGTTTAAGTTTTTAGCTTTTTAGTGTTTAGGGTTTAAAGTTTAGGGCTTAGGGTTTAAGTTTTAGTTTAGGGTTTAGGGTTTGGGGTTTAGGTTTTAGGGTTTAGGATTTAGCGTTTAAGGTTTCTTTTCGATTTCATGAACCAAGTACCACCTCAAGTTTTCTAAGACACAAGCAATGACATAGATATAAAATGAGCCCCCATAGAGCTAATAAAAAACCCTAGATAAGTAGAACCTTCTCTACTATAAAGACACAGCCCATAAGTTGTCATATCAATCGCTGTTCAATTTCGCCCCATCAAACCACCACCTCAGATCTCGAGTAGTGGGATCCACCTTCATATCCCCGATCTCACCCTCTATCACCACCAAAGCTGTAACCTCCATTGTTCCTCCTGCCTCCATAACCACCATAACTCTGACCACCACCTCCATATCCACCAGCACTTCTAGATCCCCCACAACCACTACGATAACCGCCACATCCACCTTCAGCTCCATCCCTAGATCTAGACTAAGCCTAGTTGACGATGATGTTCCTAATGTTAAGGTTCTGCCCAATCTTAGTGTTTAGGGTTTAGGGTTAGTTTAGCATTTAGGCTTTAGGGTTGTAAGTTTTAGGATTTAGGTTTGGGGAGGCTTAGGGTTTAGGGTTTGGGGTTGTGGTTTTTAGGATTTGTGGTTTGTGTGGTTTAAGGTTTATGGTTTAGGGTTTAGGTTGTGGTTGGGGGTTTTGTGGGTTTAAGGTTTGAGATTTAGGGTTTAGGGTTTAGGTGAGTTTGGGGGGTTTAGGGTTTAGGGATTAGGATTTAGGGTTTTTTTTAAAAAAAATTAAGAAAACCAGTAGGTTTAGGTTTATTTAGTTTATTTTTTATGTATTTGAGTTTATATTATTTTTTATTTTTATTTTTTTTAGTTTATTTATTTTAAGTTTATTTATTTTAGTTTAGGTTTTTTATTTTAGTTTATTTTTTGTTCAGTTTATTTTTTAATTGAGTTTTATTTTATTTTATTTTTAGGTTTAGTTTTTTTTTATTTTAGTTTAGGTTTAGGTTTTATTTTATTTTTTTTAGGATTAGGTTTTAGGTTTTATTTTAGGTTTATTTTTAGGTTTATTTTTAGTTTTGGTTTAGGCTTATTTTAAGTTTTATTTTAGTTTATTTAGTTTAGTTTAGGTTTAGGTTTAGTTTATTTTAGGTTTAGGTTTAGAATTTATTTTTTTAATTTAGTTTAATTTAATTTAGGTTTAGGTTTATTTTATTTTATTTATTTTATTTTATTAGGTTTTTTTTTACCACGACGCTTTTTTTTATTTTATTTTAGGTTTATTTTTTAGGTTTAGGTTTTATTAAGTTTATTTTATTTTATTTTATTTATTTTATGTTTATTTTATTTTTATTTTAGGTTTAGTTTTACTTTATTTAGCTTTTTTAGTTTAGTTTAGGTTTTTATTTATTTTATTTAATTTAAATTTTTATTTTTTATTTTATTTTCTTTTTAGGTTTAAGTTTAGGTTTAGGTTTTTGTTTAGGTTTTAGCTAATGTTTTAATTTAATTTATTTTTTTTTATTTTATTTTAGTTTAGGTTTTATTTATTTATTTTATTTTGTTTTATTTAGTTTAGGTTTAGTTAGGTTTTGGTTTTGGGTTTAGGGGTTTGTTTTAGGGTGTGGGGTTTGTTTTAGGGATTAGGGTTTAGGTTTTAAGTTTAGGGTTTAAGTTTTAGTTTAGGGTTTAGAGTTTAGGGTTTAGGGGTGGTTTAGGGTTTTTTTTTTTATTTTTAACAGAGAACAAATTCATATTCAATATTTCTTCTTTTGATTTCATGAACCAAGTAGCACCCCATGTTTTCTAAGACACAAGTGATGACATATATCAAAAATGAGCATCCATAGATCAAATCAAAAACCCTAGATAACTGGAATCTTCTCTACTATAAAAACATAATTCCATAAGAATAGATCGGATTGGCCGTTCTTCTGTTTCTCTAGTTCCCATCAGAACCACCACTGCCTTTGGAGTAATGGGATCCACCATCATATCCCTGATCTCTCCCTCCGTCACCACCATGATTGTAACCTCCATTGCACCTCTTGCCTCCATTACCACCACTGCTCAGACCACCACCTCCATATCCACCAACACTTCCAGAACCCCCACCACCACTATGATAATCGCCGCCTCTGCCTTCGCCTCCACTTCTAGATCTAGACTGAGTCCAGTTGATGTTAATGTTCTTGCTATCAAGGTTCTACCCATTCTTAGGGTTTAGGGTTAGTTTAGGGTTAGTTTAGCTTTTGTGGTTTAGGTTAGTTTAGAGTTTTGTGGTTGTTTGTAGGTTTTATGTTTGTGGTGGGTAGGGTTTAGCATTTAATATTTATAGTTAGGGTTTAGGGTTTTAGGGGTTTAGGGTTTAGGGTTTAGGGTTTAGGGTTTTGAGGTTTATTTTTATTTATTTGAGTTTATTTTATTTTAATTTTATATAGGTTTTTTTATTTAGTTTAGTTTATTTATTTTAGTTTAGGTTTATTATTTTAGTTTATTTTAGGTTTAAGTTTAGGTTTAGGTTTATTTTTTAGTTGAGTTTTATTTTATTTTATTTTAGGTTTAGGTTTTATTTTTTTACTTTTAAGTTTAGTTTAGGTTTTAATTTCATTTTTAGTTTAGGTTTTGTGTTTTTATTTTTTAAATTTAATTTTTATTTTTAGGTTTAGGTTTTATTTAGTTTTATTTTATTTTAGTTTAGGTTTATTTATTTTTTTATTTTATGTAGTTTTATTTTATTGGCTTTTTTTATTCTTAGTTTTTTATTTTATTTAGTTTATGTTTTCTTTATTTATTTTCTATTTTATTTTATTTTAATTTTATTTATAGGTTTAGGTTAGTTTAGGCTTTAGTTTAAGTTTTATTTTACTTTATTTTATTTAGGTTTAGATTTTATTTATTTTATTTTATTTAGTTTAGGTTTAGGTTTAGTGGAGGGTCTTGTATTAGGTGATAGTGTGTGGAGGTCAGGGTTTAGGGCCTAGGCAGGTTGTAGGGTAGAGGGTTTAGGAAGAGGCTTTAGGCAGGGTTTGGGGCCCAGGTCAGCACAGTTTGTCAGAGGTCAGGGAGGGTTAGAGTGGATGGTGTGGTCATGGCCCAGGGCCCAGGATTTAGGGTTTAGGGCCCAGGGTTTAGGGTTTAAATCTCAGGGTATGTTAGTGTCAGCCAGGTCTGTGGCCTGGACTGGGTTAGTTTAGTTAGTAGTTTAGTTTAGGATTTAGGGTAGGTTTAGGGCACAAAAAAAAGGATAGGAGGTTAATTTAGTTTATTTTTTATTTATTTTAGTTTATTTTATTTTTATTTTTATAAGGGTTTATGTTTTATTTTTATTTATTTTGGTTTATTTATTTAGGTTTATTTATTTAGTTTATTTTTTAGGTTTAAGTTTATGTTTATTTTTTAGTTTAGTTTTATTTTATTTTATTTTTCCTATTTAGGATTTATTTTTTATTTTTAGGGTTAGGTTTAGATTTTTATTTTATTTTTTATGTTTCAATTTTTGGTTTTTATTTTAGGATTATTTTTAGGTTGTATTATTTAGTTTAGGTTTCGATTTATTTTTAGTTTATTTAATTTTATTTAGGGTTTATGTTTTATTTATTTTAGTTTAGGTTTATTTTTATTTTAGGTTTATGTTTTTTTTAGTTTAGGGTTTAGGTTTTATATTTTATTTATTTTTAGGTTTTATTTTTATGTTTATTTTTAAGTTTAGGTTTTTATTTAGTTTTTATTTTATTTTATTTATTATTTATTTTATTTTATTTTGTTTAGGTTTTTTATTTTTTAATTTAGTTTAGGTTCAGGTTTAGTTTTTATTTTTTATTTTATTTTCTTTTTAGGTTTAGGTTTTGGTTTAGGTTTAGGTTTTAGTTTAGGTTTTTATTTCATTTTATTTTTTTATTTTATTTTGGTTCAAGGTTTTTTTATTTATTTTATTTTCAGGATTTATTTAGTTTAGGTTTAAGTTTTTAGCTTTTTAGGGTTTAGGGTTTAGGGTTTAGGGTTTGGGCTTTAAGGTTTAGGGTTTAGGATTTAAATTTTATGGTTTAGGGTTTAGGGCTTGCAATTTTGGGTTTTAGGGTATAAGGTTTAGGGTTTAAGGTTTAAGGTTTTTATGGTTTAGGGTTTAGGTTTTAAGCCTAGGGTTTATGTTTTAGTTTTGGGTTTAGGGTTTTTGGTTTTTTTTATAACAGAGAACAAATTAAGATTTAATAGTTCTTCATTTTGATTTCATCAACCAAGTAACACACCAAGTTTTCTAAGACACAAGAGATGACATTGATAAAAAATGAGCATGCATAAAGCAAATCAAAATCCCTAGATAAATAAAACCATCTATACTGTAAAGATATAGTTCCATAAGCAGCAGATCGGATCAACCTCGGCCTCTCGAGTAGCGGGATCCACCATCAAATCCCGATCTCTACCTCCGCCACCACCATGGCAGTAACCTCCATTGCTCCTCCCGCCTACATAACCACCACTGCTCTGACCACCACCTCAATATCCACCAGCACCTCTAGATCCCCCACCGCCACCATGATAACCACCGCCTCCACCTTCACCTCCATCGCTAGATCTAGACTAAGCCTAGTTGACAGTGTTGTTCCTGCCATCAAGGTTATGCCCATTCTTAGGGTTTAGGTTTAGGTTAAGGCTTATTAGGTTTATTTTTTTAATTTATTTAGTTACTTTATTTTTTAGTTTGGTTAGGGTTTAGGTTTGGGTTTTAGGGTTTTAGTTTTATGCTTTTAGGGTTTAAGGTTTAGGATTAAGGTTTGGGTTTAGGGTTTAGAGTTTTGATTTTTAAAGTTTAGGGTTTAAGATTAGTTTTGGGTTTAGGTTTTTTAAATTAAGTATAAGAGGTTTAGGTTTATTTAGTTTACTTAGTTTATTTTTATTTTTATTTTATTTTATTTAGTTTAGTTTATCTATTTTAGGTTTAATTATTTTTTATTTAAGTTTTTATTTTAGTTTATTTTAGGTTTAGTTTTAGGTTTAGTTTTATTTTAGGTTTAGATTTAATTTTTTTAGGTTAATGTTTTATTTTTTTTTAGATTTATGTTTTAGGTTTTATTTTAAATTTATTTTTACATTTTATATTTTAGTTTGGTTTAGGTTTATTTTAGTTTATTTTATTTTCTTTAGTTTAAGTTTAGGTTTAGTTTATTTCAGATTTAGGTATAGGTTTAATTTATTTTAGTTTAGTTTATTTTAGTTTAGGTTTAGGTTTATTTTATTTTATTTTAGATTTAGGTTTTTTTTAAGGTTTAGGTTTACATTTTATTTATTTTAGGCTTTATTTTGAGGTTTTTTTTTAAGTTAAAGTTAGTTTTATTTTATTTTATTTTATGTTTATTTTATTTTATTTATGTTTAGTTTTCATCTTATTAAGGTTTTTCTTAGGTTTATTTTATTTTTAGTTTAGTTTAGGTTTTCTTTATTTTATTTTAGTTTATTTTATTTTATTTTATTTTATTTTTAGGTTTTTTTTGGTTTTTTTTAGGTTTTTATTTTATTTTAATTTTATTTAGGTTTAGGTTTTATTTATTTATTTTATTTTTAATTTTATTTAGTTTATGTAAATTTTAGGTTTTTTTTTAGGAGTTTAGGTTTAGGGTTTAGGGTCAGTGGTTTAGTTAGGGGTCAGCAGTGTAGCTTTATGGTTTAGTGTTTAGGTTGGGTTTAGTTCAGTCATCTAGGGTTAGAGGTTTTGGCTCAGTGCAGTTTGGGTCAGGTCAGTGGTGTGGTAGGATTTGTTTGGGTTTAGCCTGGGGTTGTTTTAGGGTTTAGGATTTAGGATTTGGGGTTGTATGTTTAGGATTTAGGATTTAGGGTTAGTATTAGGGTGTAGGGTTTAAGGTTTTTTTTCAAAAAAAAAAAAATTAAGTAAACCGTTAGGTTTAGGTTTATTTAATTATTTAGTTTATTATTTATTTATTTTAGTTTATTTTTTTTCTTTTTATTTAAGTTTATTTTTTATATTTTGTTTGGTTTATTTATTTTATGTTTATTTATTTTAATTAAGTTTATTATTTTAGTTTATTTCCTATGTCTAGGCTTAAGTTTATGTTTATTTTTTAGTTTAGTCATATTTTGATTTTGTTTTTTAGGTTTAGGTTCTATTTTCTATTTTCATGTTTAGGTTTAGGTTTTTATTTTATTTTTTTTTTTTTAGGTTTTTTTATTTTAGGTTTAATTTTAGGTTAAATTATTTAGTTTAGTTTTAGGTTTATTTTTGGTTTATTTTAATGCATTTAGTTTTAGGTTTAGTTTATTTTAGGTTTAGGTTTAGGTTTTATTTATTTTAGTTTAGTTTATTTTATTTATTTTAGTTTATTTTAGTTTATTTATTTTATTTTATTTTAAATATAGATTTTATTTTAGTTTAGGATTTGGGTTTTATTTTATCTTTATTTTTAGGTTTAGATTTTATTTATTTTATTTTATTATATTTTAGGTTTATTTTTTCCATTTTATGTTTATTTTTAATTTGTTTAAATTTTTTATTTTTAGGTTTATTTTATTTTATAGTTTAGTTTAGGTTTTTATTTATTTTATTTTAGATTAGTTTTAATTTTTTGTATTTCATTTTAGTTTTAGGATTAGGTAAAAGTTTAAGTTTATGTTTTATTTTATTTTATTTTTATTTTATTAAGGTTTAGGTTTTTATTTATTTATTTTTTTGGTTTTATTTAGTTTATTTTTTTTAGGTTTTGGGTTTGTGGTCAGGGTTTAGGGTAGGTGTTGATTTTAGGGTTTAGGGTTTAGGATTAGGATTTAGTGTTGGGTTTTTAGGGTTTTTTTTATTTGGGTTTAGTTTTGGGTTTATGGTTTCATTTTTTTAGGATTTAGTTTTGGGTTTAGGGTTTTGGGTTTATGGTTTAGGTTATTTTATTTTTTATTTTTTTTTTAATTTTAATTTTTTAAATTAAGTAAACCAAGTAGGTTTAGGTTTATTTAGTTTATTTTTTTATTTATTTTAATTTATTTTATTTTGTTATTTTTATTTTATTTAGGTTTATTTTATTTTTCTTTAGTTTAGTTTATTTATTTAGGTTAATTAATAGTTTATTTTTTAGGTTTAGGTTTAGGTTTATGTTTATTTTTTAGTTTAGTTTTATTTTTTATTTTTTTTAGGTTTAGGTTTTATTTATTATTTGTAGGTTTAGGTTTAGGTTTTAGGTTTTATTTTTTTTAAAGTATTAATTTTAGTTTAGGTTTAGGTTTATTTTTTAGTTTATTTTATTTTTTTTGTTTTCCAGGTTTTTTTTTTAAGTTTAGGTTAGGTTTTATTTATTTTAGTTTAGTTTATCTTAGTTTAGGTTTAGGTTTTATTTTGGTTTAGGTTTTTTTTTTTTTTATTTTGTTTTAGGGTTCTGTTTTTTATTTACTTTTAGGTTTATTTTATAGGTTTAGGTTTTTATTTAGTTTTATTTTATTTTATTTTAGGTTTATTTTATTTTATTTTAGGTTTAGTTTTATTTTATTTAGGTTTTTTATTTTTTAATTTAGTTTAGGTTTTTATTTATTTTATTTTAGAATAGTTTTTTTTATTTTCTTTCTTTTATGTTTAGGTTTAGGTTTTAGTTTATGTTTTATTCTATTTTATTTTATTTTATTTATTTTGGTTTAGGGTTTATTTATTTATTTTATTTTAGGTTTAGGTTTTAAATTTTCTTTTAAGGTTTAGGGTTTAGGGTATAGGTTTATTTTTAGTTTTATTTTTAGTTTAGGTTTAGGTTTACTTTAGTTTATTTTATTTTATTTAGTTTAGAATTTGCATAATTTATTTTAGGTTTTAATTGTTTTTAGTTTAGTTTATTTTATTTTGTTTTGTTTTATTTTTATTTTAGGTTTAGTTTCATTTTTAGTTTATTTGGGTTTTTATTTTATTTATTTGTAGGTTTTATTTTAGATTTATCTTTTAAGTTTAGGTTTTTATTTAGTTTTTATTTTATTTTATTTTAGGTTTATTTATTTATTTATTTTAATTTTAATTTTAATTATATTTATTTTTTTATTTATTTTATTATATTTTTTAGTTTACTTTAGGTTTTTATTTATTTTATTTTAGTTTATTTTTATTAGGTTATTTTATTTTATTTTTAGGTTTAGGTTTAGGTTTTTATTTTATTTTATTTTATTTATTTTATTTATATTTAGGTTTTTTTATTTTTATTTTAGTTAGTTTATTTAGTTTTAGGTTTATTTATTTAGTGTGGTTTAGGCTCCAAATAGGGTTTTAGTTTTGGTTTTGGAGGTTAAGATAGGAAGTGGTATAGTTTTGGGATGTATAGTAGTGTCATGACAGTGGGAGATTAGTTGGAGTATAGGTTGGTAGAGGTCAGTTGGGTAGGTCAGTGTTGGTTGATTTATCAGTATTAGTAGGTTTTAAAAAAAGCAAACCAATAGGTTATTTTATAGACTTTATATTAATATCTTATTTTTATTTATAGGGCCTGGGTTAAGTTTAGCTCAGTGGCCTAAGTTACCATTTAGAGCCCAGTGGTTTAGGGTGGTGGCCTGTGGCCCAGGGGTCAGGTTAGGTTTCAGGGGGCCCAGGTGTTTAGCCTGTTTGGAGTTAGTTAGTTTGGGGTTTAAGGTTTATGGTTTTAGGTTTTATTTAGTTTTGTTTTTTTAGTTTTTTTTAAGGTTTAGGGTTTAGGGTTAATTGCTTTATTTTAGGTTTTTTTTAGGTTAAGTGGTAAGTTTAGGTTTATTTAGTTTATTTAGGTTTTTTTAAAAGTTTATTTACTTTATTTCTCATTTTTATTTATTTTAGTTAATTTAAGTTTATACCATGCTTATATTTATTTATTTTATTTTATTTTAGGTTTTGGTTTTTATTTTATTTTAGGTTTAAGATTTAGATTTTATTTTGGTTTTTTTAGGTTTTATTTTTAGTTTAGGTTTATATTTTATTTTTATTATTTTTATTTTATTTAGTTTAGGGTTTAGTTTAGGTTTTATTTATTCTAGTTTAGTTTATTTTTGTTTAGGTTTAGGTTTATTTTATTTTATTATTTTAGGTTTAGGCTTTTTTTAGTTTAAGATTTAGGTTTTATTTCTTTATTTATTTTAGGTTTATTTTAGGTTCTGATTTTAGTTTGTTTTATTTTATTTTATTTTAGGTTTATTTTATTTTATTTTTTATTTAGTTTTATTTTATTTAGGTTTTTATTTTTTTATTTTATTTTTAGTTTAGGTTTTTATTTTTATTATATTTTAGTTTAGTTTTATTTTTATTATATTTTAATGTTTAGGTTTAGGTTTTTAGGTTTGGTTTAGTTTAGGTTTTTTATTTTATTTTTATTTTAGGTTTATTTAGTTTAGGTTTAGGTTTTAGGTTTTTTAGTTAGGGTTTGTGGGTTTAGAGTTTAGGGTTTGGGGTTTGGGGTTTGTTTAGGGTTGTAGGTTTTAGTGTATTCAGGCTCAGGGTTGGGTTTTAGTGTTTTTAAGGATTATGGTTAGTTTAGTGTTTAGGGTTTAGGTTAGTTTAGGTTTATGGTAGGTTTTTCTTTAAAAAAAAGCAAACCAAGATGTTTAGTTTATTTAGTTTACTAGTTATTTTTATTTATTTAATTTATTTTATTTTTTATTTATTTAAAAATATATTTTATTTTATTTAATTTAGTTTATTTGAGTTTAGGTTTTTTTATTTTAGTTTATTTTATTTTTGTGGTTTAGGTTTATTTTTTAGTTTAGTAATTTTATTTTATTTTTTTTTAGGTTTTTTAGTTTTATTTAGGGTTTTAGGGTTTAGGGTTTAGTGTTTAGGCTTTAGGGTTTTTTAGGGTTGGGTTTAGTATTGGTTTAGTGGTTAAGTTTAGAGTTAGACTTTTAGGGTTAAGGTTTATTTTATTTTGTTTTAATTTATTTTTATTTTTATTTGCTGGTTTAGTGTTTAGGATATAGGTTTTTAGGTTATAGTTTAGTTCATTTATTTTTAAATTAAGTAATGATTAGGTTTATTTATTTTATTTTTATTATTTATTTATTTTTTTTTTCATTTAAGTTAATTTTATTTTATTTTAGTTATTATTTTTTTTATATTTATTTTAGTTTTGGCTTTTTTTATTTTAGTTTATTTTTTAGGTTTAGGTTTTAGGTTTATGTTTATTTTTTTAGTTTAGTTTATTTTATTTTATTTTTTAGGTTTTTTTTTTTTTTATTTTATTTTTAGGTTTTAGTTTAGGTTTTTTATTTTAGGTTTATTTTAGTTATTTTTTAGTTTAGGTTTTTATTTTAGTTTATTTTATTTTGTTTAATTTAGGGTTTAGGTTTAGTTTATTTTATTTTTAGGATTAGGATTTAATGTAGTTTAGTTTATTTTTTTGTTTAGGTTTAGTTTATTATATTTTTATTTATTAGGTTTAGGTTTTATTTTTTATTTATTTTAGGTTTAATTTCTAGGTTTAGGTTTTATTTAGTTTTATTTTATTTTAATTTAGGTTTATTTAATTTTATTTTTTTAGCTTTGTTTTTAGGTTTATTTTATTTTTATTTTAGTTTAGGTTTTATTTTTTTTTATTTCTTTATTTTTTTGTTTTATTTTATTTTTATTTATGTTTAGGTTTAGTTTTATTTTAGTATTTATTTCATTATTTATTTTAATTAGGTTTTTTATTATTTTATTTTGTGTTTATTTTTTATTTTAACTTTTGTTTATTTAGTGGTAGGTTTATCTTTTAGTTATAGTTTAGGGTTTAGGGTTTTGGGTTAGGTTATTTTAGGGTAGGTTTGATAGTTTTTTATTATTGGGTTAGGTTTAGGTTTTAGTCAGATTAGGATTTATGGTTGGGTGGGTTTAGGGAGTGATTGGTAGGTTTGTGATTTGGGTTTTTTAGGCAGGGTTTAGGATCAGTGGAGGTTTAGATTTAGGGTAGTAGTTTTGTGGGTAGATTTAGGGTTTAAGGTTTAGGGTTAGATTTATGATTTGTGGTTTGGTTTTCTTTAATAAAGCAAACCCGACAGGTTTAGTGGTTTTAGTTTTGTGGGTTTGTGGATTTAGTGTTTAGGGTTTTGGGGTTTTTAGGGTTTTTTTTTAAATCCAATAAACCCACAGTTTAGGTTTATTTTATTTTATATATTTATTTAGGGTTATTTTTATTTATTTATTTAGTTTATTTATTTTAGTTTTTTTATTTTAGTTTTATTTTTTAGGTTTAGGTTTAAGTTTATTTTTAGTTTAGTTTTATTTTATTTTTTTTAGTTTAGGTTTTATTTTTATTTATAGGTTTAGTTTTGGTTTTATTTATTTTTTTTAGGTTTATGTTTTATTTTATTAGGTTTTTTAGTTTAATTTTTTTTAGTTTCATTTAGGTTTATTTTAATTTAATTTTATTTAGTTTAAGGTTTATGTTTAGGTTATTTTAAGTTTAGGACTAGGTTTTATTTATTTTAGTTTAGTTAATTTTAGATTAGGGTTTATTTTATTTTATTTTAGGTTTAGGTTTTATGGGTTTTTTTTTTAATTTATTTTATTTTATTTTTAGGTTTATTTTTGAGGTTTAGGTTTTAATTTAGTTTTTTTTTATTTTATGGTTTTATTTTATTTTTATATTACATTTAAGTCTATTTTATTTAGGTTTTTATTTTGGGTTTATTTTATTTTATGGTTTACTTTAGGTTTTTATTTATTTTATTTTTGTTTCATTTATATTTGTTATTTTATTTTATCTTTAGGTTTAGGATTACATTTCAATTTTAGTTTGGGTTTTTATTTAATTTAATTATTTTATTTTATTTAGGTTTTGATTTTATTATTTATTTCTTTTAGGTTTTACTTTTAAGTTTTTAGGTTTTATTTAGGGTTAGGTTTTGGTTTAGGGTTTAGGGTTTTTTTGGGTTTAGGTTTAGGTTTTGTTTTGGGTTTAAGGTTTTTTTAGGGTTGAGGGTTTGGGTTTTAGGGTTTAGGGTTAATGGTTGTGTCAGGTTAGGTTTAGGTTTAGGGTTTTTTAGGGTTTAGGATTTATGATTTAGGTTTAGGTTTTAGGTTTAGGGTTTAGGTTTTAATTTAGGGTTCAGGGTTTTTTATTTTTTTTAATGGAGAACAAATTCAGATTCAACATTTCTTCTTTTTGATTTCATAAATCAAGCAACACACCAAGTTTTCTAAGTCACAATCAATGATATAGTTAAAAAATGAGCATGCATAGAGCAAATCAAAAACCCTAGATAGATAGACTCATCTCTACTGAAAGACAGTTCTCCATAAGCAGATCGATTGACCGCTCATTCAAAACCATAGATAGCTAGAACCACCCCGACATCTAGAGTAGCTGGATTCACGATGGTATCATCTCTCCCTCCACCACCACCACTTGTAACCTTCGCTTCTCCCACCTCAAAACCACCACTACTCACCACCGACATCCACTAGTACCTCCTGCATCCCCCACCACCACTATAATTATTGTCGCCTCCGCCTTCGCCTCCACCATTAGATCTAGAATGACCATAGTTGACGGTGATGTTCATGCCATCAAGGTTCTGCCTATTCTTTAGGTTTAGGTTTAGGTTATCGGGTTATTTAGTTTTTGGGTTTAGGTTTACTTTTTAATTTATGTAGTTACTTTACATTTAGGTTTAGGGTTTGTGGTTTAGGGTTTAGGGTTTAGAGTTTAGGGTTTAGGGTTTTAGGGTCTGCTTTTAGGATTTAGGGTTTAGGGTTTAGGGTTTAAGATTTTTTAGGGTTTAGGGTTGTAGGTTTAAGGTTTTGGGTTTAGGGTTTAGGATTTAAGGTTTACTATTTTTTCCTTTTTTTTATAAAAAAATTAAGTAAACCAGTAGGTTTATTTAGTTAAATTTTTTTTATTTTTTTAGTTTATTTTATTTTTTATTTTATTTAGGTTTATTTTTAATTTTATTTAGTTTAGTTTATTTATTTTTTATTTGTTTATTAGTTTAGGTTTTTATTTTAGTTTATTTTAGGTTTAGGTTACAGGTTTATTTTTTTTAGTTGAGTTTTATTTTATTTTATTTTTTAGGTTTAGGTTTTATTTTTTTTATTTTAGGTTTAGGTTGAGGTTTTATTTTATTTTTGGTTTAGGCTTTAGGTTTTATTTTAAGTTTATTTTAGATTTTATTTTTAGTTTAGGTTTAAGTTTATTTTAGTTTATTTTATTTTATTTAGGTTAGGTTTAGGTTTAGGTTTTATTTATTTTTTTAGTTTATTTTAGTTTGGATTATTATTTTATTTTCTTTATTTCTTTATTTCAGATTTAAGTTTTTTTTAGTTTAGGGTTTAAGTTTAATTTTTCATTTATTTTAGGTTTATTTTTTTATTTTAAGTTTTAGGTTTTATTTAGTTTTATTTTTTATTTTTTTATTTTATTAGTTTTATTTTTTATTTTGATTTGTTATTCTTAGGTTTATTTTATTTTAGTTTAGTTTAGGTTTTATTTATTTTATTTTAGTTTATTTTATTTTTTAGGTTTATATTTTATTTTATTTTTTTTTATTTTATAGTTTAGGTTTTTATATATTTTATTTTATGTTTAGGTCTTTGTTTTTAGGTTTAGTGTTTGGGGTTTAGTAGGGTGTTGGGGTGGGTTTAGTGTTTAGGGTTTAGAGTTTAGGGAAAGGTTTAGGGTTTAGGGTTTAGGGTTTATTATTTAGGCTTTATGGTTTAGGGTTTTAAGGATTTAGGGTTTTTTTTTAAAATATGTAAATCGGTAGGTTTAGGTTGATTTAGTTTATTTTACTTTTTATTTTTATTTATGTTTATTTTTTATTTTTATTTAGTTGATTTTATTTTGGGTTTATTTATTTAGTTTAGGTTTTTTTTAGTTTATTTTAAGGTTTAGGTTTTGTTTTGGTTTATTTTAGATGAGCTTTAATTTTTATTTTATATTTTGGTTTTAGGTTTATTTTTTTATTTTAGGTTTAGGTTTAGTTTTATTTTATTTTTTTATTTTAGGTTTTAGGTTTTATTTTAGGTTTATTTTATGTTTTATTTTAGTTTAGGTTTAGGTTAATTTTAGTTTATTTTATTTTATTTAGTTTAGGTTTAGTTTTAGGTTTAGTTTTGTTTTATTTTAGGTTTAGTTTTATTTTGATTTATTTTTAGTTTATCATTTAGGTTTAAGTTTTATTTTATTTTTATTTTATTTTATTTTAGGTTTAGTTTTTATTTTATTTTAGGTTTTATTTTTTAGTTTATTTTAAGTTATTTATTTTATTTTAGTTTAGTTTTATCTTTTTTATTTTATTTTTTAAGTAGTTTAGTTTTAGTTTAGTTCAAGTTTTAGTTTAGGTTTTATTATATTTGGTTTAGGTTTATTTATTTATTTTATTTTAGGTTTATTTAGTTTAGGTTTTGGTTTATTTTAGTGGTTAGGGTTTATGGTTTAGGTGGTTGTGTTTTGGTTGGGTTTAGTGGTGTTTCTAGTTTGTGGTCAGTTTTAGTAGGTTTATAGGTTTTAGCTCAGGTTTGTAGTTAGGGTTTAGGGTTTTAGGGTTTAGGGTTTTAGGGTTTAGGGTTTCAGGGTTTAGGTGTTAGGGTTTAGGGTTTAGGTTTTATTTTAGGCTTTAGGGTTTTTAGTTTTTTTTTAATAGTGAACAAATTCAAATTCAACATTTTTTCTTATTGATTTCATCAACCAAGTAACACACCAAGTTCTCTAAGACACGTTTACACATAGATAAAAAAAACGATGAGCAAAAAAGAAAATCCTAGATAAGTAGAACCATCTCTACATAGACAAGCTTCATAGTAGTAGATCGGATCGGCATTCTTTCTCCAGCCCATCAACCACCAAAGCCTCTCGAGTAGGGATCCACCATCATCCATAATATCTCCCTTCGCCACCACCATGGTGAACCTCCGCTCCTCCTGCCTCTATAACAACCATTGCTCTGACCACCACCTCCATATTCACGAGCACCTCTAGATGCCCCACCATCACTGTAATAACTGCCACCACCGTCTTCACCTCCACTGCCAGATCTAGATTGAGCCTAGTTGATGGTGATGTTCCCATGATGTCTCCCGCCTTTTAGCTAGTTTAGTTTATTAGGTTTTAGGAAGTTTAGTTTATTTGGGGTTTAGGTTTAGATTTGGGTTAGGGTTTAGGGTTTAGGATGGATTTATAGATGTGGGTTTGATTGGGATTAGGGTTTGTGGTTTTGTGGTTTAGGTTTAGGGTTTTTTTTAGGTGTAGGTTTAGGGTTTGGGGTTGAAGGTTTAGGATTTGGGTAAGGTTTAGGTTTAGGTTTAGAATTTAGGGTTTAAGGTTTAGGTTTAGGTTTTATGATTTAGGGTTTATGGTTTTTCTTTAATAAAGCAAACCGACAGTTTAGGTTTATTTAGTATATTTAGTTTATTTTTGTTTATTTTAGTTTACTTTTTTTTTTCTTCTTATTTAGGTTTATTTTTATTTTATTTAGTTTAGTTTATTTATTTTAGGTTTATTTATTTAAGTTTATTTTTTTTAGGTTTAGGTATCGATTTATTTTTATGAGTTTTATTTTTATTTTATTTTAGGTTTAGGTTTTATTTTTTATTTTAGGTTTAAGTTTAGGTTTTATTTTATTTTTTTAGGTTTAGGTTTACATTTTATTTTAGGTTTATTTTGATTTTATTTTTAGTTTAGTTTAGGTATTTTAGTCTATTTTATTTTATTTAATTTAAGTTTAGGTTTGGTTTAGTTTATTTTAGGTTTATTTAGGTTTTATTTATTTTAATTTAGTTTATTTTTATTTAGGTTTATTTTATTTTATTTTATTTTATTTTAGTTATTTTTTGTTTAGAGTTTAGGTTCTATTTTTATTTATTTTATGATTTACTTTTTTAGGTTTTTTTTTTTATTTTAGGTTTATTTATTTTTATTTTAAGTTTAGTTTTATTTTATTTAGGTTTTTATTTATTTCTTATTTTTAGTTTTATTTTTATTTTATTTTAGTTTTTAGGTTGAGGTTTTATTTTATTTTACTTTTTATATTTTAGGTTTAGGTTTCTTTATTTAATTTATTATGTTTAGTAGCATAAGGTTTTTAGGTTTTAAGATAGTTGATGATCTGGGTTTAGGGGGATTTAGGGTCATGGTCAGGTTTTGTTTAGTGGCTCAGCTTTGTTTATGGTTTTAGTTTATGGTTTAAGGTTTTCAGTCATTGGCCTGGGGTTTTTGTTTAGAGAAGGTGGCCTGAGTTTATTTTAGTTTAGGCACAGGTGGTTTAGGGTTTGGGTTGTGGCTCAGGATTTAGGTTTGGGTTATTTATTTTGGTTTTAGGTTTAGGTTCTGATTGTTTTGGTTTTAGGATTTAGGTTTCTTATAAATTAAGCAAACCAGAGTTTAAGTTTATTTAATTTAATTTTATTTATTTTAGTTTAATTTATTTAAGTTTTATTTTTATTTTATTTAGTTTAATTTATTTTATTTTTATTTTTTTATTTTAGTTTATTTTAGGTTTAGGTTTATGTTTATTTTAGTTTAGGTTTATTTTATTTTATTTTAAGTTTAGGTGTTATTTTTTTCTTTTTAGTTTAGGTTTTATTTTATTTTAGGTTTAGGTTTTAGGTTTCATTTTAGGTTTTTTTAGGTTTTATTTAGGTTTAAGTTTATTTTTGTTTATTTTATTATTTAGTTTAAGGTTTAGGTTTAGTTTATTTTAGGATTAGATTTAGGTTTTTATTTTAGTTTAGTTTATTATAATTTAGGTTCAGTTTATTTTATTTGGTTTATTTTAGTTTTAGTTTTTTTTTTAGTTTAGGGAAAGGATGAGACTAATTACGTAAAAAAGGACAACAAATATTTGTGAGCTAAACTTCAAAAGAAGGGTTACAATCACAAAAAAAGGGCTACCAACCAATATAAGAGAAGAAAATCATCCTAGCCGTCATTGCTAACAAACCTTACTGGTGCACCCGACCAAGCAGCAATGCCAGTCAAGAACAAGGAACATCCATCAAAAGGGAAAAATAAGAAACAAACCAGCCAAACAACCAACCAAAGACCCCAACAGAACACCAACCACCACAATAGAAGAAGAGTTGAAGAAAAGCACCTCAACCCCAACCGAAAGCCAGGACCATAACCAAGTAAGAGACAGAAAAAACCACCAACCAAACATCCACCAATAGTAGAACAAGAAGCAGCCAGCCCGAAGAAATGAAGGAAGAGGGAAAGCCAATAGCACAGCTAGAAAAAAAGCCCAAAAAACCCAATGAGAGTAACCACAAAACTAGCAAGGAAACATATAGAACATAAAAGGGAGCAACAAACAACCAAAGAAAGGAAGCCAGCCAACCAAAAAGGAGTGAAACAAAAATAGAGGGATAAAAGAAGAAAAAACCCCTAAGGGAAAAGAGGCAACAACAACAGAATAGAATACCACCAGCAGAATCACCCCAACAAAGAAAGCAAGAGAAGCCACCAGCAAAGAAGGGGAAAAAGAAACTAAGTCAATCTATCATAAGGCAAACCATCTTTATCTAAGTTAGAAAGGCCTCTTAATTTCTTAGGAATAATAACATTGATAAACAATGTAAAATCTAAAATCATAGGTTGCCCCTGCCCTAAAAAATCAGCACAAGGATCATTGCCTTCCTCAAAATATGAGTAATTTTAAATGAAAGTTTAGAAATAAAGGCTTATATATTCATAATTAAATAGAAAAGCTCAAGATTACCCTTGTGATTAGAATTGATCATAGCAACAACTATCTCAAAGATCGATTCCAACCAAATAGTAAGAATATTTTTGTCCAAACAAAGCTTAAGAGCATGATAAACATCCATCAATTCATCCATACAATGTAAGAGAGAGTAGTGGAAAAATCCAAGATAATATTCCCAAGGCTATTTCAAAAAATACCACCACAACCTAGGTGCAATAGAGCCATCAGTATTAATTTTAATACAATTAAGAGGCTTAATCCAATAAATGATTTTATAAGTAGGGAGTCATCAAAAGGAAACTTGATACCCAACTTAGAGGCAACAAACTTGCAACCTTTATACCACTAAGAAGAAGAGCCTTATGTAACAAAACAAATCTTACCTTTATAATAAACCAAATTAAAGCAAAAGTCGCCACAATTTTGATATGTCTTTGATAGTATTTAGAAAATAAGAGTTAAGAAGTTCCATTAAAGAAAGCTTACCATTAAAATAACTTAAATTAAATAACTCCTCATACTAACCCCAAACTTTAGAGGCAATGGCACCATTAACAAAAACATGACTAACATTCTCAATATGAAAGCTACACATGCATTTAGATAGAAGATAAAAGCCTTTATCCAAAAGTAAAGAATCAACAATAATAAAACCTCTTAAAATCCTCCAAATAAGAATCAAATAAGAGGTAGGAATAATAGTATTCCAAATTTTAAGAAAGATAGGAGAAGAGGGTTTATTAACTCAAATATGTTGCCAAGTATCTTTAAGGGAAAAATCACCATTACTAGAAATGCTGTAAAGAACTTGATCCAAAATAGTACCATCAATAATAATATTGGTGATATTATTACAAATGGATTCAGGAATCAAATCATTTAAGAGAGACTGATTCCAATAACCATTTTAAAAAGATTAACTTTTAAAGAAAAAGTTAAATGAGTATTAACATAAAATAAATAGAAGAAACCCCCATCTAGTTATCTTGCCAAAAAAAAGGAAGAACCACTATTGATACCCAAGAAAATGAGAGGTTCGCAAGAATTTAACATCACAAAGGCGTTTCTAAGCAATAAAATCACCATGTTTATAGTTACAAATTAAGGGATGCTTACAATATTTGAAATTCATAAAATTAGCCCAAAGACTAACATTCGTCTAAAAATTCCACCATAGTTTATAGGAAAAAACATTGGTGGAATCCATCAAGGACCTCCAACCAATACCACCTTCAAATAAAGTACCACACATGCTAGACCAAGAAGCCCAATGAAGCCTTTTGGTCGAATGCCTAGAACCCCAAAAAAACTTATAAAAATTTATTAAAAAGTCATTCAATCCGAATAATAATAACAAGGAAAGTAAGAACAATATTAAGCAACAAAAATAAAGGAAGAGAGTAAAGAATACTTTTAATAACAATTAATCTACCACCAAAAGATAAAAAAATGAAATTCAAGGGTAGAAACTTTATTCTGAATATTTTGGATAACCTCATCAAAGAGACCAGATCTCTTTGGACAATAATGTAAAGGAGAGCCTAAATATTTGATAGGATGACATTGAAGAGAAAACCAGTAATATCTTTATTTTATTGATTCTATCGAGATATAGAAATAGAAGAGATAAACCAATAGGGTTTTAGGGTTTAAAAGTTTTTTTTAAAAAATTAAGTAAACTAGAGTATACATTTATTTAGTTTATTTAGTTTCTTTTATATTTTTTATTTAGTTTATTTTATTTTTATTTAGTTTAGTTTCTTTATTTTATATTTATTAATTAGTTTATTTTTTATTTTAGTTTATTATTTAGTTTAAGTTTAGGTTTATGTTTATTTTTTTATTTTTATTTTATTTTATTTTTTAAGGTTAAGTTTTATTTTTTTTTTAGGTTTAGTTTAGGTTTTTATTTTTTAAGGGTTAGGTTTTAGGTTTTTGTTTTAAATTTATTTTTAGGTTTTGTTTTTTAGTTTAGGTTTATGTTTATTTTTAGTTTATTTTCTTTTATTTAGTTTTGATTTAGGTTTAGTTTAGTTTAGGTTTATGGGTTTTATTTATTTTAGTTTATTTTTTTAGTTTATTTTAGGTTTTATTTTTTTATTTTTATGTTTTAATTTTTTAGGTTTATTTTAAGTTTAGGTTTTCTTTTATTTTTTTTTATTTTATTTTATTTATTAATTTTTATTTTACGTTTAGTTTTATTTAATTTAGTTTTTATTCTTAAGTTTATTTTATTTTTTTCTTTGTTTAGTTTAGGTTTTTTATTTTAATTTAGTTTTTTATATTTTATTTTGGTTTAGGTTTTTTAGTTTAGGTTTTATTTTTTTATTTTATTAGGTTTATGTTTTTATTTATTTAATTTTTAGGTTTATGTTTAGGTTTTAGTTTAGATTTTATTTATTTTATTTATTATTTAATTTAGGTTTTAGTTTATTTATTTATTTTATTTTAAGTTATTTAGTTTAGGTTTAGTTTTTTTATTTTTAAGGTTTAGGGTTAGGGTTTGGGTAATGTAGGGTTAGAGGTTTTTGTGGTAAAAGTTGGTCAGGTTTAGTTTTGTGATAGGTTTTAGCTCAGGGTAGGTCAGTTTTGTTAGGGTTTAGTGGTTTAGTTTGGGTAGTTAGGTCAGGTTTAGTTGTGGTTTAGGGTCAGGGTTGAGTCAGAGTAGTTTAGGGTTTAGGGTTTAGTATTGGTGGTATTTTATTTAGTTTAGAGTTTAGGGTTTAGGGCCTTTTTAAAGAACCAAGAGTAGGAGTTTATTGGTTTATTATTTATTTATTTAGTTTATTTTAGGTATTTTTATTTAATTTTTAGTTTAGTTTTTATTTTTTATTTTTTTAGGTTTGCTTTATTTTTTTTATTTTTAGGTTTAGTTAAAGTTTTATTTTTATTTTTTTAGTTTAGGTTTTGTTTTATTTTAGGTTTATTTTTTGGTTTTATTTATTACTTTAGGTTCAGTTTGTTTTAGTTTGTTTATTTTATTTATTTTAGTTTTATGTTTTAGTTTATTTTTTGTTTTTAGGTTTTATTTATTTTATTTTAGTTTATTTTAGATTAGGTTTATTTTATTTTTATTTTAGTTTAGGTTTTTTTTTTAGTAGTTTGAGTTTTATTTTTCTTTATTTTTAGTTTTTATTTTTTGGTTTATCGTTTAGGTTTAAGTTATTATTTTATTTTTATTTTATTTTATTTTAGGTTTAGTTTTTATTTTATTTAGGTTTTTTATTTTTTTAGTTTAGTTTAGGTTCTTATTTATTTTATTTTAATTTAGTTTTTATTTTTTATTTTATTTTCCTTTAGGTTTAGGTTTAGGTTAAGGTTTAGGTTCAAGTTTTAGTTTAGGTTTTTTTTATTATATTTTGGTTTAGGTTTATTTATTTATTTTATTTTTAGGTTTATTTAGTTTAGGTTTAGGTTTTTAGCTTTTTAGTGGTTAGGGTTTATGGTTTAGGTTTAGTTTGGGTTTCTTTAGGTTTAGGGTTTAGCTTGGTGTTTAGGGTCTTAGAGTTTATGGTTTAGTTTAGTAGGTTTTATGGTTCATTTAGGTTTAGGTTTTAGGGTTTAGGGTTTTAGGTTTAGGGTTTGTGGTTTAGTGTTTAGGTTTAGGTTTATTTTAGGTTGGGTTTTAGTTTTTTTTAAAAGTGAACAAATTCAAATTCAACATTTTTCTTATTGATTTCATCAACCAAGTAACACACCAAGTTCTCTAAGACAATGTTTATGACATAGATAAAAAATGAGCACGATAGAGCAAAGAAAAATTAGATAAGTAGAACCATCTCTACCGTAAAGACACGCTTCATAGTAGTAGATCGATTTGATTCTTCAATTTCTAGTTCCCATCGAACCACCAAAGCCTCTCGAGTAGCGGATCCACCATCATATCTATATCTCCCTTACACCTCCATGGTTGTAACCTTATGCTCCTCCCCGCCTATAACAACCATTGCTCTGACCACCACCTCCATATTCACGAGCACCTCTAGATCCCCCACCATCACTGCAATAACTGCCACCACCGTCTTCACCTCCACTGCCAGATCTAGATTGAGCCTAGTTGATGGTGATGTTCTTGATGTCAAGGTTCTCCCCATTCTTAAGGTCTAGGTTTAGGTTTAGGTTTATTAAGTTTTAGGGATTATTTATTTATTTAAGGTGGGGGGTTTATGATTTGGTTAGGGTTTAGGTTGGGGATTAGATTTATAGTAGGGTTTGGGTTTAGGTTTAGGTGGGATTGGTTTTGGGTTGGGTTTAGTGTTTGTGGGTTTTTTTAGGGTGTAGGTTTAGGTTTAGGTTGTAGGTTTAGGATTTAGGTTTAAGGTTTAGGGTTTGTGTTTAGATTTGGGGTTTAAGGTTTAGGTTTAGGTTTTATGATTTAGGGTTTATGGTTTTTCTTTAATAAAGTAAACCGACAGTTTAGGTTTATTTAGTATATTTAGTTTATTTTTTTGTTTATTTTACTTTTACTTTATTTTTTTCTTCTTATTTAGGTTTATTTTTATTTTATTTAGTTTAGTTTATTTATTTAGGTTTATTTATTTAAGTTTATTTTTTAGGTTTAGGTATCGATTTATTTTTTAGTCTAGTTTTATTTTTATTTTATTTTTTAGGTTTAGGTTTTTTTTTATTTTTAGGTTTAAGTTTAGGTTTTTATTTTATTTTGTTTAGGTTTAGGTTTTACATTTTTATTTTAGGTTTATTTTCAGATTTTATTTTTTAGTTTACGTTTAGGTATATTTTTAGTCTATTTTATTTTATTTAATTTAGGTTTAGGTTTGGGTTTAGTTTATTTTAGGTTTAGGTTTAGGTTTTATTTATTTTAGTTTAGTTTATTTTACTTTAGGTTTATGTTTATTTTATTTTGTTTATTTTATTTTTATTTTATGTTGTTATTTTGTTTAGAGTTTAGGTTCCATTTTTTTTTATTTATTTTATGATTTACTTTTAGGTTTAGGTTTTATTTAGTTTTTATTTTTTTTTCTTTAGGTTTATTTATTTTTATTTTAAGTTTAGTTTTTATTTTATTTAGGTTTTTTATTCTGAGGTTTGCCTTATTTTTTTAGTTTAGTTTATGTTTTTTTATTATATTTTAGTTTTTTTTTAAGGTTTAGGTTGAGGTTTTTATTTTATTTTACTTTTATATATTATTTAGGTTTAGGTTTCTTTTAATTTATTTTATGTTTTATTTAGTTTAGGTTTGGGTTTTAGGTTTTTATAGATGATTTTTTTAGGGTTTAGGTTTAGGATTTGTTATGGTTTAGTTGTGGTTTATTTTAGTGTTTAGGCTTTAGGGTTTATGGTTTTAGTTTTATAGTTTAAGGTTTAGGGTTTAGTGTTTAGGGTTAGCTTTGGTCAGGGTTAGTGGGGTTTAGGGTTTCAGCCAGGGTTATTTGAGTCAAGGTTATGGTTTTAGGGTTTTAGGTCGTTGGGGTTTAGGGTTTGAGGTTTAGGATTTAGGGCTCAGTTAGGGTTTATTTTGGCCTGGTAGGGTTTGTCTGGTTTGGTAGGGTTAAGGATTTAGGGTCTGTGTTTAGGATTTAGTTTCTTATAAATTAAGCAAACCCAGAGTTTAAGTTTATTTAGTTTAATTTTATTTATTTTAGTTTATAATTTTATTTAAGTTATTTTTTTTTTTTATTTAGTTTAATTTATTTATTTTAGGTTTTTTTTTTTTAGTTTAATTTTAGGTTTAGGTTTATGTTTATTTTTAGTTTAGGTTTATTTTATTTTATTTTTAAGTTTAGGTGTTATTTTTTCTTTTAGGTCATGTTTAGGTTTTATTTTATTTTTTTTTTAGGTTTAGGTTTTAGGTTTTCATTTTAGGTTTATTTTTAGGTTTTCTTTTTTAGTTTAGGTTTAAGTTTATTTTTTATTTATTTTTATTTTATTTAGTTTAAGGTTTAGGTTTAGTTTATTTTAGGATTAGATTTAGGTTATATTTATTTTAGTTTAGTTTATTATAATTTAGGTTCAGGTTTATTTTATTTGGTTTATTTTAGTTTTAGGTTTTTTTTAGTTTAGGGAAAGGATGAGACTCAATTACAGAAAAAGGGACAACAAATATTTGTGAGCAGCTAAACTTCAAAAGAAGGGTTACAATCACAAAAAAGGGCTACCAACCAATATAAGAGAAGAAAATCATCCTAGCCATCATTAAAAACCCACAGTGCACACCAAGCAAAGAATGCCAAGAACAAGGAACATCCATCAAAAGGGAAAAATAAGAAACAAACCACCAAACAACCAACCAAAGACCCCAACAGAGGATAAACCAATGTAACACCAACCACCACAATAGAAGAAGAGTTGAAGAAAAGCACCCCAACCCCAACCGAAAGCCAGGACCATAACCAAGTAAGAGACAGAAAAAACCACCAACCAAACATCCACCAATAGTAGAACAAAAGCTAAGAAATGAATGAAGAGGGAAAGCCAATAAAATAGAAAAAGCCCAAAACCCTATGAGTGTAACAAAACCAAATAAGGAAACATATAGAACATAAAGGGAGCAACAAACAACCAAAGAAAGGAAGCTAGCCAACCAAAAAGGCGTGAAACAAAAATAGAGGGATAAAAGAAGAAAAAACCACTAAGGGAAAGGAGGCAACAACAACAAAATAGAATACCACTAGCAGAATCACCCCAACAAAGAAAGCAAGAGAAGCCACCAGCAAAGTAGGGGAAAAAGAAACTAAGTCAATCTATCATAAGGCAAACCATCTTTATCTAAGTTAGAAAGGCCTCTTAATTTCTTAGGAATAATAACATTGATAAACAATGTAAAATCATAGAGGTTGCTCCCTAAGCTAGCTAAAAAATCAGCACAAAGATTGCCTTCCCTCAAAATATGAGTCATTTTAAATGAAAGTTTAGAAATAAAGGCTTATATATTCATAATTAAATAGAAAAGCTCAGCATTACCCTTGTGATTAGAATTGATCATAGCAACAACTATCTCAAGATCGATTCCAACCAAATAGTAAGAAAATTTTGTCCAAACAAAGCTTAAGAGCATGATAAACATCCATCAATTCATCCATAATAGAAGTAGTAATAGAGAGGAGTGGAAAATCCAAGATAATATTCCCAAGACTATTTCAAAAAATACCACCACAACTGCTTGTTAAGTGCAATAGAGCCATCAGTATTAATTTTAATACAACAATTAAGAGGCATAATCCAATAAATGATTTTATAAGTAGGAGGTGAGTCAAAAAGGAAACTTGATACCCAACTTAGAGGCAACAAACTTGCAACCTTTATAATTAGTACCACTAAGAAGAGCAACCTTATGTAAAAAAAAACAAATCTTACCTTTAGTCTTAATAATCTTATTATGATTCATAGCACATACGATGCTTAACATCAATTGTTAGCCAAATAAACCAAATTAAAGTAAAAGCTGCCACAATTTTGATATGTCTTTGATAGTATTTGGAAAATAAGAGTTAAGAAGTTCCATTAAAGAAAGCTTACCATTAAAACAACTTAAATTAAATAACTCTTCATACTAACCCCAAACTTTAGAGGCAATGGCACCATTAACAAAAACATGACTAACATTCTCAATATGAAAGCTACACATGCATTTAGATAGAAGATAAAAGCCTTTATCCAAAAGTAAAGAATCAACAACAATAAAACCCCTTAAAATCCTCCAAATAAGAATCAAATAAGAGGTAGAATAATATTATTCCAAATTTTAAGAAAGATAGAGAAGAGGGTTTATTAACTCAAATATGTTGCCAAGTATCTTTAAGGGAAAAATCACCATTACTAGAAATGTCAGAAAGAACTTGATCCGAATAGTACCATCAATAATAATATTGGTGATATTATTACAAATGGATTAAGAATCAAATCATTTAAGAGAGACGATTCCAATAACCATTTAAAAAAGATTAACTTTAAAAAAAGTTAAATGAGTATTAAACATAAAATCCATAGAAGAAACCCCATCTATTTATCTAAAAAAAGGAAGAACCACTATTGATACCCAAGAAAATGAGAGGTTCTACAAGCCATTTAACATCACAAAGGCGTTTCTAAGCAATAAAATCACCATGTTTATAGTTACAAATTAAGGGATGCTTACCTTGCAAATATTTGAAATTCATAAAATTAGCCCAAAGACTAACATTCGCCTAAAAATTCCACCATAGTTTATAGGAAAAACATTGGTGGAATCCATCAAGGACCTCCAACCAATACCACCTTCAAATAAAGTACCATTATGCTAGACCAAGAAGCCCAATGAAGCCTTTTGGTCGAATGCCTAACCCCAAAAAAACTTATAAAATTTATTAAAAGTCATTCAATCCAATAATAATAGGAAAGTAAGAACAATATTAAGCAACAAAAAAATAAAGGAAGAGAGTAAAGAATACTTTTAATAACAATTAATCTACCACCAAAAGATAAAAAATGAAATTCAAGGGTAGAAACTTTATTCAATATTTTGATAACCTCATCAAAGAGATGAGATCTCTGGACACAATATAAAGGAGAGCCTAAATATTTGATAGGATGACATTGAAGAGAAAACTAGTAATATCTTTATTTTATTGATTCTATCTAGATATAGAAATAGAAGAGATAAACCGTAGGGTTTAGGTTTAGGGTTTAAAGTTTTTTTAAATTAAGTAAACTAGTAGGTATAACGCTTATTTAGTTTATTTAGTTTCTTTTATATTTTATTTAGGTTTATTTTATTTTCATTTAGTTTAGTTTCTTTATTTTATATTTATTAATTTTAGTTTAGGTTATTTATTTTAGTTTATTTTTTTAGTTTAAGTTTAGGTTTATGTTTATTTTTTTTTACTTTATTTTTATTTTTCTTTTATTTTTTTAAGTTTTATTTTTATTTTTAGGTTTAGGTTTAGGTTTTATTTTATTTTTAAGGGTTAGGTTTTAGTTTTTATTTTAAGTTTATTTTTTAGGTTTTGTTTTAGGTTTATGTTTATTTTAGTTTATTTTTTTATTTTTTAGATTTAGGTTTAGTTTAGTTTAGTTTGGTTTCTTTTATTTTATTTTTTTTAGTTTATTTTAGTTTTAGTTTAGGTTTTATTTTATTTTATTTTTTTTTTATGTTTTACTTTTAGGTTTATTTTTAGTTAGGTTTTTTATTTTATTTTATTTTATCTTTTAGGTTTATTAATTTTATTTTACTTAGTTTTATTTAATTTAGGTTTTATTCTTAAGTTTATTTTATTTTTTTTTGTTTAGTTTAGTTTTATTTATTTTAATTTAGTTTTTTTATATTTTATTTTTAGGTTTAGGTTTTAGTTTAGGTATTTATTTATTTATTTTATTCAAGTTTTTGTTTTTATTTATTTAATTTTTATGTTTAGGTTTTAGTTTAGATTTTTATTTATTTTATTTTATTATTTAATTTAGGATTTTATTTATTTATATATTTTTTTAAGTTTTATTTTTGCTTAGGTTTAGGTTTTAAGTTTTTAGTTTTTTATGGGGGTGGGTTAGTTTTAGGGTTTGGGTTTTGGGTTTTGTATTTAAAGGTTTAGAGTTTTAGGATTTAGGGATTAGTGTTAGGGCTTAGGTTTTAGGGTTTAGGGTTTAGTGTTTAGGCTTTGCCTAGGGTTTTAGTGTTTAGTTTGGGGCCTAGGTTTGTGGTTGGAGGGTTTGTGGTTTTGGGGTTTAGCTTTAGTAGGCTTAGTTTAGGGTTTAGGGTTTAGGGTTAGTTTTCATATTTAGTGTTTAGAGTTTAGGGTTTAGGGCCTTTTTTTAAAAGAACTAAGAAAAGAGTAGGTTTAGGTTTATTTAGTTTATTATTTATTTATTTTAGTTTATTTTATTTTATATTTTTATTTAGGTTTATTTTTTATTTTCTTTAGTTTATTTATCTTAGGTTTATTTGTTTATTTTAGTTTATTTTTAGGTTTAGTTTAGGTTTATTTTTAGTTTAGTTTTTTATTTTTATTTTTTTAGTTTGCTTTATTTTTTTTATTTTTAGGTTTAAGTTAAAGTTTTTATTTTATTTTCTTTAGGTTTAGGTTTTAGATTTTTATTTTAGGTTAATTTTTTGGTTTTATTTTTTAGTTTAGGTTTAGATTTGTTTTTAGTTTGTTGTATTTTATTTAGTTTAGGGCTTAGGTTTAGTTTATTTTTTGTTTAGGTTTAGGTTTTATTTATTTTATTTTAGTTTATTTTAGATTAGGTTTATTTTATTTTTTATTTTAGGTTTAGGTTTTTTTTTTAGTTTAGGGTTCGAGTTTTATTTTTTTCTTTATTTTAAGTTTTTATTTTTTGGTTTATTTTTTAGGTTTAAATTTTTATTTAATTTTTATTTTATTTTATTTTAGGTTTATTTTATTTTTATTTTACATTAGGTTTTTTATTTTTAAGTTTATTTAATTTTTTAGTTAGGTTTGATTTTTATTTATTTTATTTTAGTTTAGTTTTTATTTTTTTTATATTTTATTTTTATGTTTAGGTTTTAGTTTAGGTTTTTATTTAATTTTATTTAGGTTTTGGTTTATTTATTTATTTTATTTTTAGGTTTTATTTAGTTTAGGTTTCAGATTTTAGGGTTTAGAGTTTAGGGTTTAGGGTTTTGGGTTTAGGGTTTAAGGATTAGGGTTGTAAGTTTTAAGGTTTAGCGTTGTAGGTTTAGGGTTTATGATTAGTTTTAGGATTTAGGGATTAGGGTTATTTGTAAAAAATTAATATTTTATATTTTATTTAGGTTTATTTTTTATTTTTATTTATTTTAGTTTCTTTATTTTATGTTTATTTATTTTAGTTTTGGTTTTTGATTTAACTTTTTAGGTTTAAGTTTTACAATTTTTATTTTTATGTTTTTTTTTGTTTGGTTTATATTTTAAGTTTATTTTATTTTATTTAGTTTAGAGTTTAGTTTAGTTTATTTTAGGTTTTATAGGTTTAATTATTTTAATTTAGGCTTAGGTTTATTTTATTTTGTTTATTTTTGGTTTAGGTTTTTTGGTTTTAGCTTAGGGTTTAGGTTTTGATTTATATTTTATTTTAGGTTTATTTTATTTTTATTTTAAGTTTAGGCTTTATTTTATTTAGGTTTTATATTTTTTAAGTTTATTTTAGGTTTTATTTATTTTCTTTTAGTTTAGTTTTTATTTTTCATTTTATTTCAATTTTAGGTTTAAGTTTATGGTTAGGTACAGGTTTAGGTTTTAGTTTATGGTTTTATTTTATTTTATTTATATATTTATATATATATATATTTTATTTTTAGGTTTTATTCATTTTAGGTTTAGGTTTTTAGGTTTTTCAGATTTAGGGTTTATGATTAGGTTTAGGGTTAAGGGTTTATGGTTTAGGGTTTAGGGTTTAGGGTTGTAGGTTATAGGGTTTAGGGTTTAGGGTTTAGGGTCTTGGGTTTAGGGTTTAGGGTTTAGGGTTTAGGATTTATGGTTTAAGGTTTAGGGTTTAGGGTTACTTTTAGAGTTTAGGGTTTAGAGTTAGGGTTTTTATTTTTTTATTTTGTTTTAATATTTAATTTTTAAAATTAAGTAAACTAGGTTTATGTTTATTTAGTCTTTTTTATTTTTTCTTTATTTAATTTAGGTTTATTTCTATTTTATTTAATTTAGTTTATTTATTTTACGTTTATTTAATTTTTTTTAGTTTTTTTATTTTATTTTATTTATTTCTTAGGTTTAGGTTTTATTTTTGATTTTTACGTTTAAGTTTAGGTTTGTATTTTATTTTTTTAGGTTTAGGTTTTAGGATTTTATTTTTGGTTTATTTTTAGGTTTTGTTTTTTATGTTCGATTTAGGTTTATTTTTAGTTTATTTTATTTTATGTTTAGTTTAGGTTTAGGTTTAGGTTTAGTTTATTTTAGGATTAGGTTAAAGTTTTATTTATTTTAGTTAGGTTTATTTTATTTTATTTTAGGTTTAGGTTTTTTTTTAATTTAAGTTTTATTTTTATTTATGTTTTTTTTTAGTTTTATTTTATTTGATTTTAGTTTATTTTATTTTTATTGTATGTTTATTTTTATTTTATTTAGGTTTTTTATTCTTTATTTTATTTTCTAGTTTAGATTTTATTAATTTTATTTTATTTTATTTTATTAGTTTACATTTTATTTATTTAGTTTAAGTTTTAGTTTAGGTTTTTTATTTATTTTTTATTTTATTTTATTTAGGTTTAGTATTTTATTTTATTTTATCTTTGGTTTTTAGTTTAGTTTAAGCCTTTAGGTTTGGGTTTGTGGTTAGGGAGGCATGTTAGGTTGTGGTTTGTGGCCCAGGTAGGCTGTGGCCTAGAAGGATTTAGTGTTTAAGATTTAGGGCCCAGGGTTTAGTGTTTATTTAGGGTTTAGGGTTTGAGGTTTAGGGCCTAGGGCCTTGTGGGTTTAGGGTTTCTGGGGTCAGGCTCAGTGAAGGGTGGCTTGTGGCTCAGGAGATTTGGGCTTAGGGTCAGTCATTTAGGTCAGTTTTCAGGGTTTAGGTTTAGGTTTAGACTGAGGTCAGGATTTTTAGTTTAAGTTTAGGGTCTTTAGAGTGGGTGCATACTGTTTGAGTTTCAGGGGTTTAGTGTTTAGGATTTAGGGTTTAGGATTTAGGCTAGGGTTTATGGTCAGGATTTTAGGGTTGGGTTTTGTGGGTTAGGTTAGGGTTGGTTAGGTAGGGTCAGTTTTGTAGGTTGTGGATTTAGGGTTTAAAGTTAAGTTTAAGGTTTAAGGTTTAGGGATTAGGGTTTAGAGTTTATGTTTAAGGTAAGGGTTAGGGTTTAGAGTTTAGGGTTTAAGGGTTTTTTTTTAAGAAATTAGGGAAATTTTATTGCCACAAAGAAAGGGTACAAAGTCTGTAGAGGGGCAAATCTCTAAGCTAATTCTTAAAGAGCTACAAAAAGTCCTAAAGAGATAATTCCCCTAGCTAATAGAATAGATAAAGAAAGGAAGCTAATAAAAAAAGAAACAGAGATCCAAAAAAAATAATCCTTGAAATCAGCATCAAACTTCCTCTGCTCCTTATGAAACCAGCTCAATCCAGTAGCAAAAGTCTCCCAACCTATACCAGAGATCTCCAACAAGCTTGAAAAGGGATTAGTATAGATAATGAAATAGTTAATTAAGCATAAAATATAAGAGTAGATAGAAGTAAAAAGATGAAGAAAAGGCTTAGGCTCAATAATAGTCATCTTAAGGAGCAGCACCATATGTAAGCATCCAGACTTCAAGTGAAGGGTTACAAATACATATAGCACTACCAGCCAAAAGGAGTGGTAAGCATCATGGCCATCATTGCCCCCATACCTCTTGTAGTACCTTATCCAATGATGATCATTGCACAAACCTACATAAAACTTCAAATAGTAGATGTAGCCATAAGAAACCCAACAGTCAGATATATTAAACTCAGTAAAGCAGATAAGGAGGTAACCCATCAGGAATGGCTTAGATTGTAGGGAGCACAACCAAAGCCACCACTAAGAATTTCTAACGCAATTGCTAGGAGCAAACCTCACAATAAGAGAAATAGCACTAAACAGATACCAAACAATGGCAAAAGGAGGACCATAATTGGTAAGGTCCTTCATTAAAAAAATATGCTAAGATCCATAAATGATAATAATATCAGATTAATCGTAAGACTAACATCAAAGATGATAGGAAGCAAGGCAACCAACAAAACAGAAAGGGTAGAGGTTCAACCACAATCCAAAATGAAAATCCCAGTAGACATTAGAAGAGGAATGGAAAAGTAAATAGCGGATCCATACATAGACATGACAAGATCAAAAAATTATAACAAAGTAAATACTCTTTAAACTCAACCTGCCAGTTAGAGCACCCAATCCAAGCAACCAGCAAGGCAGTCTACCCTGCGAGCCACCATGAAAACCAAGGATTCAAATTATTTGACTTAGAATCATCAGGATGAAAGATAAAAAAAGTCATTCATTTAGAAATATTGAAAAAATCCTAAGAAAAAGCCATAGACAGCAGTCACCAATCCTAATCCAAAGACATGAGAATGTAGTTAAAACAACTAGATACAAGCTAAAAAATAGAAAGGTAAAACCCTATATGGTCAGAAATAATCCAACAGCCAAAGATAGCCGCAAACAAGAATCCCAACAGGGACAACATCAGCCAAATCCAAAAAACATCCAACCAATAGTTAGCCACAGAATACCAATTAAAATATAACATCAGATACTAGGCACACCAAATAATTAGATATAGCAAACCTGAAATAGCCAATCTTTCAGGTTTACGGTTGTAGGTTTAGGGTTTGGGGTTTTAGGTTTAGGGTTGTAGGGTTATGGTTTTTTTATTTATTTTATTTTATTTTATTTATTAAGGGTTTAGGGTTTAAGATTTTTTAGGGTTTAGGGTTTAGAGTGGGTTTAGGGTTAGTTTAGGGTTTAGGGTTTAGGATTTAGGGTTTACAGTTTATAGTTTATTATTTAGGGTTTAGGATTTAGGGTTTAGGGTTTACAATTCAGTGTTTAGGGTTTTTTTAAAAAAAAAATCAGGAAACCAGTAGGTTTAGTTTATTTAGTTTTTGTAGTTTATTTTCTATTTATTTTTCTTTATTTTATTATTTACTTTTAGGTTTAGGTTTAAGTTTTTATTTTATTTTTTAGGTTTATTTTTAGATTTTATTTTTTAGTTTAGTTAAGGTTTATTTTTAGTTTATTTTATTTTATTTAGTTTAGGGTTTAGGTTTAGTTTATTTTAGGTTTATGTTTAGTTTTTATATATTTTAGTTTAGTTTTATTTTATTTTGTTTATTTTTTATTTTTAGGTTTTTTTTAGTTTAGGGTTTTTTTATTTTAAAGTTTAATTTTTTAGGGTTAGGTTTTTTTTATTTTATTTTTGGTTTATTTTATTTTTATTTTACGTTTAGTTTTTATTTTATTTAGGTTTTTATTCTTAGATTTATTTTTTTCTTTAGTTTAGTTTAGGTTATTATTTTTTATTTTATTTCACTAGTTTATTTTATTTTATTTTTAGGCTTATTTAAGTCTTAATTTAGGTTTTAATTTTATTTTATTATTTTATTTTATCCAAGTTTAGGTTTATTTATTTTTAGGTTTAAGTTTTAGGTTTTATGGGTTTAGAGTTTTAGGTAAGGTTTATGGTTTAGGATCTATAGGTTTATGGAGTTTAGGTTAGGTTTGGGTTTATGATTTAGGGTTTAATGTGGATTTCAGTGGTTTTTGGGGTTTAAAGTTTAGGCCTTACTGGCCCAGGGCCCAGGGCAGCAGGAGTTTGTTTAGGGCCTGGGAGGGTGGGCCCAGGGTCAGGGTCAGCCTTTAGTGGCCTTTAAGCCTGGTGTTAGTTAGTTTAGTGGCCCAGGGCCTTTGAGTTTAGGGCCCAGGCCCAGAGCCCAGGTCAGGTCAAGATTTGAGCCTGGGTGGTAGAGTCAGTCAGGGCCCAGGTCAGCCCAGATTTAGGTTTGTGTTTAGGGTTTAGCCCAGATTTAAGTAGACCAGGTCATAGTTTAATGAGTGGTAGGTCAGTTAGGTTGTGGCCTGGGGTGAGATCAGTAGTTTAGGGATGGCCAGGGAGGGTTTAAGATGTGGTGTGGTTGGATTTAGGTTAGGTTTAGTGGAGTTAAAGATTAGGGTTTAGGGTTTATGGTTTAGTGTTAGGGTCAGTAGTTTATTTAGTGGCCTGTGGTTAAGTTGGATTAGGTTTAAGTTTAGTTTATTTTAGGGTTTAGGTTAGGGTTTTTTTATTTTATTTTTGATTTTATTTTTTTAGTTAGGGTTTAGGGTTTAGAGTTTCGGGTTTACTGTTAGTTTTAGGGTTTAGGGTTTAGTGTTTAGGATTTATGATTTAGTGTTTACGATTCAGTGTTTAGGGTTTTTTTTTTAAAACTAAGTAAACTGGTAGGTTTAGGTTTATTTAGTTTATTAAGCATATTTTTTATTTATTTTACTTTATTTTATTATTTATTCTTAGGTTTAGGTTTAGGTTTATATTTTATTTTTCTAGGTTTAGGTTTTAGGTTTTCATTTTAAGTTTATTTTTAGGTTTTGTTTTTTAGTTTAGGTTTAGGTTAATTTTTAGTTTATTTTATTTTATTTAGTTTAGGGTTTAGGTTTAGTTTATTTTAGGTTTACTTTTAGGTTTTATTTATTTTAGTTTAGTTTATTTTAGTTTAGTTTTATTTTATTTTGTTTATTTTTTTATTTTAGGTTTAGGGTTTTTTTTTATTTTATCTTTAGGTTTAGTTTTTATTTTTTATTTTATTTTATTTTAGGTTTATTTTATTTTATTTTAAGTTTAGTTTTATTTTATTTAAGTTTTATATCTAGATTTATTTTGTTTTAGTTTAGTTTAGGTTTTATTTATTTTATTTTAGTTTATTTCACCACTTTATTTTATTTTATTTTTAGGTTTAGGTTTAAGTTTTATTTAGGTTTTAATTTATCATTTTTTTTATCCAGGTTTAGGTTTTATTTAGTTTAGGTTTAAGTTTTAGGAATTTGGTGATTTGGGTTTGGGGCATAAGGTTTGGGAGGTCATGTGGCTCATGGTAGGATTTAGGGTCAGGGTAAGCCCAGTGGGTGGGTTTAGGTTAGAATTTAGGGCCCAGGGTTTAGAGGTCAGCCTAGGGTTTAGGCTCAGCCTCAGTTCAAGGGATCTTGGTAGGGCCCAGGTCAATAGAGCCCAGGGTTTAGGGTTTGGAGTTTGGAGCCTTATTGAGGTCAGGGCCAGGTTTGGGCCCAGGGCCTAGGGTTTATGATGGTTTAGGTTTAATGTGGTTTAGGCCCAGGTCATAGGGTCATCAGGTCACCAGGTCCAGGGTCAGTTTAGGGTCTGGCCTGGGCCATGATTTTGGTTGGTTTATTAGGTCAGGGCCTTAGGGCCCAAGATTTAGTTTAGGCCTGGGCAAGGTCAGGGTCTGGTCAGTGTGGCTTAGTTAGGTCAGTGTTTAAGGTTTAGGTCAGTAGTTAGGGTCTGGGGCCCAGGGCTCAGGAGCTCAGGGTCAGGTGGTTAGGGTAATGCCTGTGGGTCAGGGCTCAGTTTAGGGTTGTGGTTGGCCCAGGTTTAGGGTCTGAGGGTCTTTAGTCTGGTTAAGGTCAGAGAGGAGGGTTGTATTAAGTTTGTAGTGTTTGGGTTGTGGTAGGGTTAAGCTTTTATCTTTTATTTTTAATTTAATTTATTTTATTTATTTAGGTTTAGGGTTTTAGGTTTAGATTTAGGGTTAGTTTAGGGTTTAGATTTTGGGTAGTGTAGGATTTATGGTTTAGAGTTTAGGTTTAGTTTTAGAGTTAAAAAAAAAGCAAACCAAAGTTTAGGTTTATTTATTTTAGTTTATTTTTTATTTATTTTACTTTATTTATTTTTATTTTATTTAGTTTAGTTTATTTATCATTTATTTATTTAGTTTAGGTTTTTTTTTAGTTTATTTTTTAGGTTTAAGTTTAGGTTTATGTTTATTTTTTAGTTTAGTTTTATTTTTATTATATTTTTTAGGTTTAGGTTTTTTTATTTTTTATTTAGGTTTTTATTTTATTTTATTTTTATGTTTAAGTTTTAGGTTTTTATTTTAGGTTTACTTTTAGGTTTTATTTTTTAGTTTAGGTTTAGGTTTATTTTTAGTTTAGTTTATTTTATTTAATTTAGGTTTACATTTAGGTTTTATTTAATTTAGTTTAGTTTATTTTAGTGTAGGTTTAGGTTTATTTTATTTTTATTAATGGTTTAGGTTTTTTTTTTAGTTTAGGGTTTAGGTTTTTTTTTTTAGTTTGTTTTAGGGTTTTGATTTTTTTTTAACCGAGAACAAGATTCAAAATTTCTTCTTTTGATTTCATCAACCAAGTAACACACCATGTTTTCTAAGACACAAGTGATGACATAGATCAAAAATGAGCACGCATAGAGCAAATCAAAAACCCTAGATAACTAGAACTGTCTCTGCTGTAAAGACAGTTCCATAAGCAGCAGATCGAATTGGCCGTTCTTTAGTTTCTCCAGTTCCCATCAGAACCACCCTGGCCTCTCGACTAGCGAGATCAACCATCATATCCCCGATATCTCCTCCCACCACCACGCTTTAACCTCCTTTGCTCCCACCTTCATAACCATCAGCTCGACCACCACCTCCATATCCACCAAGACCTCGAGATCCCCACACAACCATTGTGAAATGGTCGCCTTCACCTCCACCTTCAGATATAGATTGAGCCTGGTTGACGGTGATGTTTTTGCCATCAAGGTTCTGCCAATTCCTAGGATTTTGGTTTATGTTCAAGTTTAATAGGTTTTAGTGTTTAGATTTATTTTTTAATTTATTTAGTTACTTTAGGTCTAGGTTTAGGGTTTGGGGTTTAGGGTTTAGGGTTTAGGGTTAAGATTTAGGGTTTAGGGTTTATGGTTTAAGGTTTAGGGTTTAGGGTTTAGGGTTTAGGGTTGTAGGGTTTAGAGTTTATATTTTTTTTATAAATTTAAGTAAACTGGTAGGTTTAGATTTATTTAACATATTTAGTTTATTTTTAATTTATTTTAGTTTACTTTATATTTTATTTTTATTTAGGTTTATTGTTTAATTTTATTTAGTTTAATGTATTTATTTTAGGTTTATTAATTTCAATTTAAGTTTTCTATTTTAGTTTATTTTTTAGGTTTAGGTTTATTTTTAGGTTTACTTTTTAGTTGAGTTTTATTTTTATTTTAATTTTTAGGTTTAGGTTTTATTTTTTATTTTTAGGTTTAGGGTTAGGCTTTTATTTTATTTTTTTAGGTTCAAGTTTTAGGATTTTATTTTAGTTTTATTTTACATTTTTTTTTAGTTTATGTTTAGGTTTAATTTTAGTTTTTTATTTTATTTAGTTTAGGTTTAGTTAATTTTAGGTTTAGGTTTTTTTTCTTAGTTTAAGGTTTAGGTTTTATTTTTTATTTATTTTTAAGTTTTATTTTTATTTTTTTAAGGTTTAGGTTTATATTTAGTTTTTATTTATTTTATTTTAGGTTTATTTTATTTTTATTTTATGCTTAGTTTTTATTTTATTTAGGTTTTATCTCAGGATATTTTATCTTTAATTTAATTTAGGATTTCATTTATTTTATGTTCATTTTTTATTATTTTATTTTATTTTATTTTGAGGTTTGGGTTTAGGTTTTAGTTTAGGTTTTTTATTTTATTTATTTTGCTTATTTTATTTTGGTTTATCTTATTTATTTATTTTATTTTACAATTTTATTTAGTTTAGGCTTAGGTTTTAATATTTGTGAGTATAAGTGGGTTTAGGGTAATTTAGGGTTTAGGGTCAGTTTAGGCCCAGGGTTTGTGGAGGGTTTAGGGATTAGTTAAGGTTTAGAGTTTTCTGGGAGGGTTCAGGGTCTGGTTTAGAGGTCAAGTTTAGCAATGGGAGTTTAGGTATGGTTTAGGGCCTAGGGTTGTGGTTTAGGGGTTTAGGGAGAGTTTAGAGGTTTAGGAGTTAGAGTTTTAGACTCAGAGCAGTGGAGGGCCTGTGTTTGGGGTAGGGTCAAGATCCCAGTTGGGAGGATTTAGGATTTAGGGCTCATGTTGGTGGCCTGGGTTGGTTGGGCCTGGTTTTACAATTGGGTAGTGGTGGTAGTTTGGTAGTTTAGTGTTGTGGTTGGTTATAGAGTTTAGGGTTTAAGGTTTTAGGGTTTAGGTCCTAGGGTTTAGGGTTTAGGGTTTATGGTTTAATGTTTAAGAGTTTGGGTTATTGGTTTAGGGTTATAGTTTTAGGGTTTAGGACTAGTTTTTAGATCTAGGGTTTAGGGTTTAGGGTTTAGGGTTTAGGATTTTGTGTTTAGGGTTTAGGATTTTTTTAAAAGAATTAAGTAACCCGGAAGGTTTAGGTTTATTTAGTTTATTTTTTATTTTATTTTATTTTATTTTTATTTTCATTTAGCTTTATTTTTTATTTTTTATTTTTATATTATTTAGATTATTTATTTTAGGTTTGTTTATTTTAGTTTAGATTTTTTATTGTAGTTTTTAAGTTTAGGTTTTTATGCTTATTTTTTTTAGTTTAGTTTAATTTTTTTATTTTATTTTTTAAGTTTAGGTTTTATTTTTTTATTTTAGGTTTAGTGTTTTATTTTATTTTTAGGTTTAGGTTTTAGGTTTTATTTTAGGTTTTTAGGTTTTATTTTTTAGTTTAAGATTAGGTTTATTTTTAGTTTATTTTATTTTATTTAGTTTAGGGTTTCAATTTAGTTTATTTTATGGTTTGGTTTTGGGTTTAGGGTTTAGGTTTATGTTTAGGGTTTTAGGGTTTAGGGTTAGGGTTTATGATTTAATGTTTTATTAGGTTTAGGGTTTAGGATTTAGGGTTGTAGGTTTAGGGTTGTAGGTTTAGGGTTTAGGGTTTAGGGTTAGTTTGAGGGTCTAAGGTTTAGGAGTTAGGGTTTAGGATTTGGGGGTTTAGGTTTGGGTCTGGTTTAGATTTATGTTTATTAGTTTATTTAATTTATTTTTATTTATTATAGTTTATTTTTTTTATTTTATTTGTTTATTTTATATTTTTATTTTGTTTAGTATATTTATTTTAGGTTAATTTATTTTAGTTTAGGTTTTATTATACTTTTTTTTTAGGTTTAGGTTTATGTTTATTTTTTTAGATTAGTTTTAATTTTATTTTATTCTTTAGGTTTTAGGTTTTATTTTTTATTTTAGAGTTTAGGTTTTATTTTTATTTTTTTTTAGGTTTAGTTTTTAGGTTTTATTTTAGGGTTTTAATTTTAGTTTAGGTTTATTTTAATTTTATTTTATTTAATTTAGGGTTTAAGTTTTATTTTAGGTTTAGGTTTTGTTTTATTTATTTTCATTTAATTTATTTTAGTTTAGGTTTAGGTTTATTTTATTTTGTTTATTTTAGGTTTAGGTTTATTTATTTTTAATTTAGGGTTTAAGTTTTATTTATTTTAGTTTTATTTTAAGTTTATTTTATAGGTTTAGTTTTTTATTTAGTTTTATTTTATATTATTTTAGGTTTATTTTATTTTTTATTTTACATTTGGGTCTATTTTATTTGGTTTTAGGTTTATTATCTTTAGTTTAGTTTACCTTTATTAATTTTATTTATTTTAGTTTATTTTATTTAAGTTTAGGTTTAGTTTAGGTTTTTTATTTTTTATTTATTTTATTTTAGGTTTGTTTATTTATTTAATTTTGGTTTTAATTAGTTTAGGTTTTAGGTTTTAGGTTTAGGGTCTGGGTTGTTTTGGTAGGTTTAGTTTTATGGTTAGTTTAAGGTGGGGTAAGGCTCAGGGTTTGGTTAGTTTAGGGTTTAGGTACAGGGCCAGGGCCTAGGTTTAGGGTGCAAAGTTCTGGTTTGTTGTCAGGGTTTTTGTTTTAAAGTTTACATCTGGTTTTTTTAAAATTTATTTAGTTTAGGTTCTTTAGGTTTGGGTTGTATGTTTGGTTGGGTTTAGGATTAATTTAGGGTTTATGATTTAGGTTTAGGATTTAGGGTGTAAGTTTGTGTTTAGTGTTTGGGGTTTAGGGTTTAGGGTTTATAGGATTTGGTTTTTTAAAAAAAATATGTAAACCTAAGTCCAGTTTAGTGGATTAGTTTTAGGGTTTAGGGTAAAGTTTTATTTATTTATTTTATTTTTATTTAGGGTTTTAGAGTTTATTTTAGGGTTTAGGGTTTAGTTGTAGGTTTAGGGTTTAGGATTTAGGTTTAAGTTTTTAAAAAATTTAAACCGATATTTTAGATTTATTTAGTATATTTAATTTATTTATTATTTATTTTAGTTTATTTTATTTTTTATTTTTTATTTTTATTTTATTTTTTATTTAGTTTAGTTTATTTATTTTAATATGTTTTTTAATTTATTTTTAGGTTAGGTTTAGTTTAGTTTATTTTAGTTGAGTTTTATTTTATTTAATTTTTTGGGTTTAGTTTTTATATTTCATTTTTAGGTTTAAATTTAGGGTTTTATTTTATATTTTAGGTTTAGGTTTTAGGTTTTTATTTTGGTATATTTTAGTTTATGTTTTATTTTAGTTTATTTTATTTTATTTATTTTGTTTAGGTTTAGTTTATTTTTGGTTTAGGTTTTATTTATTTTAATTTATTTAGGTTTTATTTTTTATTTTAGGTTAATGTGTCTTTAGTTTAAGGTTTAGGTTTTATTTATTATTTATTTTAAGTTTATTTTTAGGTTTAGATTTTTTATTTAGATTTTATTTTATTTTATTTTAGGTTTATTTTTTATTTTATGTTTAATTTTATTTTATTTTGGTTTTTATTCTTAGGTAAGTTTAGGTTTTATTTTATTTAGGTTTAGGTTTTATTCTATTTTATTTATAGGTTTTATTTAGTTTATGTTTTAAGTTTTATGGTTTTAGGGTTTAGGTTTTAAGTTTAGGGTTTAGGGTTTTAAGGTAGGGTTTTAGGGTTTAGGGTTTAGGGTTAGTGTTTGGTTGGGTTTAGGGTTTATTGTTAGACTTTAGGTTTAGGGTTTTAGGGTTTAAGGTTTAGTGTTTCTTTAACCAAAAAAGGATTGAGGGTTTAGTTAGTTGAGTTAGTTTAGTTTAGTTATTTTTATTAGGTTTTAGTTTTATTATGTTTATTAGTTAGCTATTTGTTTATTTAGGGTTTTAGTTTATTACTTATTTTATTTATTATTATTATTATTATTATTATTATCTTAGTATTAGTTTATTTTGGAGTTTATTTGGTTTTAGGTTTAGTGTTTATTTGAGTTTATTTGGGTTATTGTGGTTTAGTGTTTTAGTTTAGTTTTAGTTTTGCTTTTATTTACTTTTTAGTGTCTTAGTTTTAGTTAGGTTTTAGTTTAGTTATTAGTTTAGGATTTATTTTTTTTGTTTTAGGTTTTATTAATTATTAGTTTTATGTTAGTTTAGTTAATTTGTTTTAAAGATTTTGGGTTGTTTTTAGTTTAGTTTATTAGTTTAGAGTCTTTTCTAGTTGTTTTAGTTTTAGTTTTAGTTTAGTTATTATTGGGTTTTAATGTTTGCTTAGTTTAGGTTTAATTTATTATTTTTATATATTACTATTATTATTACCATTAATTTAGTTATTATTAGTTTTATTATTATTATTATTATTATTCTTGTAAGTTAGTTTAGTTTATTTATTAGGGTTTTATGGTTTTAGTTGTTTATTAGGTTTTAGTTATTTTTATTAGTTTAGTTTTAGGTTTATTATTAATTTTATTATTATTTATTTAGTTAGTTTTATTAATTTTAGTTAGGTTATATATTAGTTCTTAGTTTATTATTATTTTTTTATTATTATTAGTTTTAGTTTGGTTTTGTTATTAAGTTTGGGTTTAGGGTTTAGGTTAAGGGTTTGTGGGTTTTAGAGTTTTAGGGTTTAGGGTTTTTTGGGTTGGTTTGGGTTTAGGTTGGTTAGGTTGGATTAGGTTTTAGGGTTTAGGGTTTAGGGTTTAGGTTTAGGGTTTAAAGTTTAGGGTTTAGGTTTAGGGTCAGGTTGTGGTTTAGGGTTTGGGGTAGAGGATTTAGTGTTTAGGGTTTAGGGTTGAGGGCTTGTTTTTTAAATTAGGGATTATGCCTTCTTCCTAGAATAGTCGTTGCACACCGAAAGGCAACCCTTTAGGTTTGCTAGTACACCAGAGACTATCCATTTGGATTTTAAATTTGAGATGACAAGTCCCATCTAGCCCTTCTAGTGGGTCCATCACACACGACATGATCCATAAATAAATCTATCAAATTTGACCAAGCTCACATCCCCAGTAGATATGCCTTCAATTCGAAATCAAACTAAACCAAACAAACCATATCAAATCACATGAAATTAAGATAAAATTAACCCTGACTACTTTGAGTTGACAAAAGTCCCCGGTGACATTCACTCAGTAGTCACCCTAGGTCAGGTTCGATTTGTTGTGCATCCAATAGCTCACCCTAGTGGTTGTTCCTCACTTTAGAAGATGTAAGTCTTCCATGCCTTCTTCCTAGCACAGCCGTTGCACACCGAAAGGAAACCCCTTAGGTTGGCTAGCTCTACCCCACAGCCGGTAGACTATCTCTTTGGATTTGCAAACTTGAGATAGGTCAAGGCTGATATAGCCCCTTCTCAGTGGGTCCATTGCACACCGACAGGGTCCATACATTAACTCAGATTAAATCAAACCCAATCTGATTTTCCCTTGTGGAGTTAAATTACACCTTTCTAGTATAGCCCTAAATCATATATAAACAAGTCAAGTAAACAAATTAAATTCAAAACCAACCTCCTTAGTGGAGCCAAACTAAACCAACTCCCCCAAAAGAGTCTAAATCAAAGAAATCCAACCAAACTCTTATTCCTAGGGGATACATCCACAAATAAATCTATGAAATCAAACTCAAATCACCACCAGAATCAAACCTCGCCTCCCTAGTGGAAGGTTCATATACCCGATCCCCAGCAGGCTCGAGCCCATATCTCTAGTATATATGCCTCTACATCAATTAAAATAAAACAAATTAAAATTGATTCGATCATAATCCCCGGTGGATTATAGATTTTTATCCTTAACATATCTTCTTTCCACAAATCATTTAATCAAATCAAATTCAAACCTTATCCCCAACATATTTTCTTCTTCTATGCCTCTATAGACCCCTCACATGTCATGTCCAATGCATGTGTGTTCCTAGTGGATTTTCCTCCATGTCCTTGACATGGAATTCTCATCAAATCTTATTTCTTCTCTTATGCACACATTTAATACTTCAACCAAAAGCCAAACAGTGTATTCATTCAAATTACATCATCTTAACATTGTAATCAATATTTTATGATTTGTGATGCTGCAAGCTCAAACTAACTATTCAATATCATGATAAACATATTATAGTGTGAATTAGCACACTATATTATATTATAATATATGATGTCATTTTATAATTTGCTATAATATAATATATTGTCTAACATAAAGCTCATTAAAATCATTTAAAAGGAAAAAAACAAAATTTTCTCAAAATATGAAATATGTTCATTTTAGATGTAAAATTGTTATTTTTCTATTAGAAATGGTACAAAATACCATAATTTTTGGTGTTCCTTCTTGGTGTCTTCCATGAATTTGGCCAAATTCTTCGATCTCAACCTTCAAATTAACATTTTGTGAGTTTTGACCCAATGTATTATAACTAAAGTAAAACATACTAAAATGTACAATAACATTTAGTAACACAAATGAAATTCATATATATGTGAAGTTATATTGTTATGTACATTATATTTTAATATGCTTTCATATAATATATTATATTACATTACACCTTAAAATGAATAACTTTAAGAAAAAAATTTATAAAATTTGGTTGAAAAATGAACATTTATTTTGGATGTAAAATTCCATTCTTTCGATTAAATGACACACCATAGCACACTCCCAATGATGTTCCCTAAAGCTTACCTTAAATTTGGCCAAATCCCATCATCTCAGCCTATAAATCAGTATTTTTATAAATTATACTAGTACAAACTCTTCTATATCATACTATAAGAAAGTAAAATAAGAAAACAATAAGTAGTAATACACAATAATATGCTATAATGTATGATGCTACACTATGTTATGGCATCTTATATTATAATACACTATAACATATTATATTATATTGCATATCAAATCAAAAGGGATTGCTTAAGATAAAAAAATCATAAAATTAGTCTAAAAATAAAAAAATTATATATTTTAGTTGTATCACTTACATATTTTTAATTAGGACAATATATTATGATGCCATGCTCTACCTATTATGAATTTGGCCAAATTCCACCATTTTAAAGTCTAAACCAATACTTTTATAAATAATGCTAGTGTAGGCTTTATTGTATGATTGTAAAATACTAAAAGAATTTAAAATACATAGAACAATATATTATGATATATGATGTTATACTATGCAACAACATATAATATTTATTTTGAACATAAAATCTTACTTTTAAGACTACAAGTGGCATAGCACACCTTTGGTACTACAACCTAATTCCCACTTCAAATTTAATAAATTTCATTATCTACTTTTTTTAAATCAATATTTTTATGATTTATATTAATATAGACTATAGGGCACAATACCAAAATATACTAAAACATTTCAAAACCTTTTATAACATCCAAAAACACATCACTACATGTTCAAACATATGATGCTACATTATACTATAATATATGGTGAAGAATTTTCCAATATGATCCCTTATTGTAATTTGATTGATATTGGCTTTAAGGGTTCAAATTTTACTTGGCAAAACTCTAGACTTTTGCAAAAGATGGACCAGATTCTTTTTAATACTCATTGAATTACTCAATGGCCTATTACTTCTATCAATCATTTAAGTAGAACCTTATTGGATCATGCTCCTTTTTTGGTTTCTATTAAAGATAACTCTAAAAGATTAAAATTTTTTTCTCATTTTAGATTTCAGAACATGTGGATTCAACATATTGATTTCTTTAATGCCATAGTTAACAATTAGAAAGCTCCCTTACATCCTAATAATTCAATTACATGAATGATTAGTTTAAGCTTAAAAGACTTAAACAAAATCTGGGTTGGTGGAACAAGCATTATTTTAAAAACCATTTTGTTAATATCAAAGAAATGGAAAAATTGGTTCTTGAAGTCTCTATTAGGTCTGATCTTACTAAGATTAAGGACTTGAATGGGGTGAAAGATAAACTTATTAATTTTCAAAATATGGAAGAGACTTATTGGTGCCAAAAAGCTACTAGCAAACATATTATGGATGGTGATAGAAATACTAGATATTTCCATGCTTTAGTTAATAAAAAGAGAGCTTTAAATAATATTTCAAAATTAATGATGACAATGGAGAATTGATTACGGAGAATAATGATATTAAGGATTCAGCCATTAATTTCTTTAGAAATATGCTTAATAAGAGTTGCTCTTATGAAGTTATCTCTAAATCGCACTTGATTCCTTCTATTATAACCAATAATGATAATGATTTGCTTACTATTGTACCTAATGAAGAGGAAATTTTTAAAGCTCTTAATAGCATGAACATAGATTTTGTTACTAGTCTGGAGGGTTTCACTACTTAATTTTTTTTCAAAAATGCTGGTCAATTATTAAAAATGATTTTGTTGAGGCAATGGTTGATTTTTCTAATGGTAATCCTTTTCCTAGATATTTTTCTAGCACTTTTATTGTTCTCATGCCTAAGAAAGATATTCCAAACTATTGGAGTAATTTTAAACCTATTAGTCTTTGCACCTTCTTTAATAAGCTGATTTCCAAATTTCTAACCAATAGTCCTTTACTTCATAGGATTATCTCTCTAAACCAAATTGATTTTGTTAGAGAGATCTATTTCGATAATATACTTGCTCACCAATTAATTCATGATTTATATGCTAAGACTAGAGGTGGCAACATTATGTTCAAATTAGATATTACCAAATCTTTTGACAATATATCTTGGGATTTCCTTATCCATATTTTTAATTTATTTGGGTTTACTGATAAATTTATCTTTCTTATTAAAAATTATAATAATAATGCTTGGTTTTCTATTTAGCTTAATGGAGATGCCTTGGGCTTCTTTCCTTCTTCTCTTGGCCAAAGATAAGGGGATCCTCTACCTCCTGCATTATTTATTATTATTGATGAGTACTTATCTAGGAGCATCAATGATTTATTCTTAACCAATCTAGTATGTATTATAGAACTCTTGGTGGTCTTCTTGTTTCATTTAAGCTTTGTAGATGATTTCATTATTTGTTGCAATACTTTTATTCATCATATCAAGAATCTCAAGATTTTTTAAAATAAATTTGGTAGAAAGTGGTCTATCTATCAATGATAACAAAAGTTGTTTTATTACTTCTTCAAGCATCAACAAAATTAATCAAATCCTACATATCACTAACTTTAAACATCAACACCTTCCTCTTTAGTACTTGGGTTCTCCTCTTTTAAAGGTCCAAATGATCCCATTTTTTGATGAGTTAATTCAAAAGTTTTAAATAAAATTTCTATTTAGGAATTTCATTTACTTTCCTTTGGTGGCAGGCTCACTATTCTTAAAAGCACTCTCAATTTAATTCCTCTTTATTTGATTCAAACTATTATCCCCGCTAATGCTACTCTTATTAGAATTGATTGCTTGCTTAATAAATATTTTTGTGGATCCAATAATTCTACTAAAAGAATGCATTAGACTTCCTAGTGTAAATTTTATGGTCCCTTGGGTGAAGGTGGTCTTATTTGCAAACCAATTTGTGAAGCTATTATTGTCTTCTCTCATAAGCTCTAGTGGAATTTTAGAAAGAATGGTAGCCAGGCTAATTTTATGATGAAAAAATTGCCAAGGAAAACACCCTCTTATTTGTGCTTATAAAGTTGGTGACTCTCCAGTTTGGAAATGGATTTGCTCCATTAAATGGGTTGTTGAACCCTTAATATCTTGGGGTATTCATTCAGGTTCTTCTTTCATTTGGAAAGACAATTGGATTGGCAATGGCTCTATTGACTCCCTTTTATTTACCCACTCTACTGCAGTTATCAAAGTTAACTCTTTCTAGCATAATAACAATAGAAATAAATACAAACTTGAGAATTATATCCCTATTTCTCTTTTAGATAACTTTAGAAATATCTATTTTCTCTAACAAACGACCAAATTCTCTTTAAGCTTTCTTACAATGGTGATTTTGTTCTTAAAGAGGTTTGGAATTTTACTAGAGATAAGCAAAACCCCTCTAATGTTTTCATTAAACTTTGGAACAAAATCATTCCCATTTCTTATTCGATTTTAGCTTGGAGGATTTTGAATGACTTTATTCTTGTGGACTCTTTGTTCTAGAATAAAGGGTTTTATTTTCCTTCAAAGTGCCATTGTTACTTTGATATTGAAAATGTTAATCATGTTTTTGTCAATGGTGCTATTGCTTCAAAATTATGGTTATGGTATGATGATTTATTTAATACTAACAACTTTCATGGCTCTCTTTCCATATATCAACTTGTTAAAAGTCTTTTCCAAAAAATTGTGAAAGGTCATATCAAAGATCTAGTTGTTATAACCTTTATCGGTTCATCTAGATGGACAAAAATGATGCTAAATATCATGGTATTCCTATAATCCATAAAGGATCTTGGAACCAAAGAAATAATTCTTGCTCTATTTTATGCCAATCTTATTAGTAACATTCATTTTAGAGGCTATAAATTTGTGGCTAAAAATAGGTATCATTCTACGATGTTGAATGTTATAAGAGAGCTATGATTATCCATTGGATAAAACCCAAAGAAAATTTGATTAAAGTGAATCGATGGTTCTATTTCTTCCAAAAGATATGGCTATAGTGGTATTCTTAGGGATTCTAAAGGTAATCATTTTTTGCTTTTGCTATCCTCTCAAAGCTTATATCTATGCTAAGCTATGGTCACAATAAAGCTATTCAAATTTGTTTGAATAAAGGTTTCTCAACATCATTTGAAGTTGATGCTCTTGCTTCTTGACATGCTAAACTTTAATAGAATAAGAAATGCTGATTTTTTTTCTCTTCTAAATCATACTAAAAATCTTCTTTCTCGAGTTTCTTATAAAATTTTCCATATCCTTCGTGAAGGTAATGCTTGTGCTGATTTCTTGGATACTTTAGGTGCCAACTTAACTATTTTGACTTTATTTGACAATCAAAATTTGCCTAAACTTTTAAGGGGTTTGGTCAATCTGGATAACACTAGATTACCTTATCTCAAATTATAATTTTTTTGTCTTGGTTTTTTCAGTTAGTTTTTTATGAGCCTTTGCTTTTGGTTCCCCTGTTAAACCCTCTTGGTTGTGTAATTTTCTTAATTTCACTCTTGGGCCTATGAGGGTTTTATTTTGAGCTCTGCTTTTGGGTTGGCCTAGTGGTTGCTACCTAGTGGTTCCTATTTCTTCTATCTATTTTGTTGTTTTGGTTTTGATGGTTGTTTGGCTAGGTGACTATTATTGCTTGGTTATTTTGGTGACCTTCATTTGGGTGGCAAATTTGCCTACTATTTTTTGTATGGGGTTTTCCATATCTGGACGTTGCTCTTAATCGAGTTGGATTTCTACTTGGTGGTTATTATTGTTGGCTAGGGGTGGTCATTGGGTGGTTTTCGTCAGGCGCATCGAGGGGGTATGGTCTAATTTTGGATTGGATTTGTCAAGGTGGAGGTTATTTGTTGACTATTTCTTCTTTTGTGGATTGGGTTTTGGTGGTCGATTTTGCTGGTTTGGGTTTATTTCTTTTGGTTGTTGTTTCAGCCTCTTCCTGTAATGGTCTTCCTCTCTTGGCTACAACTACTTTTGTTTTGGTTGTTATTTTGGGTTGGCAGGTTGAAGGTTGTTTAGTGGCAATTATTTTGTTTTGGGATCTAGTGACTTGGTTTAGTGTATTAGTGTTTAACTTGGCTGTGGTTATGATGCTTGCACTCATTAATATTTCTCCTACTTTTTATTGTCTGGTGGTGTTCCTATTATATCACTTGATGAATGGATTTTAGTCTGTCTTACTATTCTTTGCTCCATTTTATTTTTGGTTGGCTATTTGCCTCACCTGGATCAAAAATTCTACAGCTTTGGTTGGGTTTGGTGAATGCTGTTGTTTTCTTTACCCTTTTTCTAATTGCCTTGCATGGTTTTGGCATGATGGATGATGTTGATCTTTTCACTGAATTGGATTTTCTGCTACTATGATGGTTGGCTGGGAGGATATGCTGGCTGGCTGGGTTGGTTGGCTATTTTGGCTAGCTGGGTTGGTTGGATGGGTGGCTATTTTGTCCTTTCTTTCCTACTCTATTAGTGATAAGCTGGTTGGCTCGTATGGTTTTTCTCTTGGTGCCGCTTCCCTTTTCTTATTTTGGGTGATGCTCTTTCGCTTGTTTGATTGTGGATGACATTGCTCTTGTGATTTTTTCATTTTGGTCTAGGTTTTTTTTTTGGTTTGTGTTGTTAAGGTCATGATGCTTGCTCCCATTGATGTTGTTGTTCCTCTTTGGTGGTGTTCCCACGTCGCTAATCGTTGATGGTTGGTTGATTTTGCCTTCTGTTTGTTTGTTTGGTGGCTTTGTGGTTGGCTATTATATCTGCTGCTTGGAAGAGTTTGCAGCTTTGCAGGATGATGGACTTGGGATGATTTGCTACAAGAGGTATGCCGACAATGATGGCCTAGATGTTTCCCTCTCTAACTTCAATTGGCTGGTAGCACTATATGTAATTGTAACCCTTCTTCAGAAGTTTAGATTCTTACATATAGTGTTTCTTCTTGAGATGATTGCAACTGAGCCTAAGCCTTTCCTTTCCTTTGCTCCTTTTCTTTGCTCATACTCTTTATGCTTGCTTAATTGTACTCATCCTTTCATTAATATGTTGTAGATTTCTTTTATAGGTTGGGAGAATCTTGCAGGTGGATCTAGATGGTATCAAAAGGACCAGGTGAATGTTGATATTATACACATGAATCTGTTGTTGTTGTTGATTTGGTTTTGCTTTTGTTTTTATTATTGTTTTTTTATATTATCTTAATAGTTAGGGGGTTTATCTCTTTAGGACTGATTGTAGCTCTTTGAGCATTAGTTTAGAGATTTACCCCCTTTAAAGACTTTGTACTTTTTCTTTGTGGCAATAAAATTCCCCTAATTTCCTTAAGAGAAGAAAAACCTAAACCCTAAGAATGGGTAGAACCTTGATGGCAGGAACATCACCGTCAACCAAGCTCAATCTAGATCTAATGTTGGAGGTGAAGGAGGTGGCGGTGATTATCATAGTGGTGGATCTAGAGGTGCTGGTGGATATGGAGATGGTGGTCAAGCGGTGGTTATGGAGAAAGGAGAAACGGAGGTTACAACCTGTGGTGATGAAGGAGAGATTGGGGAGGATATGATTCTACTAAGGTAGTTGATGGAAACCAGAGAAACAAAATGGATAATCGATGTGTTGCTTATGGAACTATATCTTTACATTAGAGGTTCTAGTTATCTAGGTTTTAACTTGCTCATGTACTCATTTTTTATCTATGTCTTGTATCTTAGAAAACTTGGTGTGTTACTTAGTTGATGAAACCAAAAGAAGAAATGTTGAATCTAAACTTGTTCATTAAAAACCAAAACCCAAAAAACCCTAAACTAGAACTGACCCTACCTCAACCTAAACCGTAAACCCTAAACCCTAAAAGCTAAACCCTAAACCCTAAACCCTAAAAAATAAAAATATATATATATAAAAAGCCCTAAGCCCTTAACTAACCATGAACCCTAAACTCTATACCCTAAAAAGCTAAAAACCTAAACCTAGACTAAATTAAATAAAATAAGTTCCTAAACTAAACTAAAATTAAAAATAAAAAAGAAATAAAAACCTAAACTAAACGTAAACCGAAACCTTAAAAGAAAATAAAAAAATAAAAATCTAAACTAAACTAACAAATAAAAACATAAATAAAATAAAAACTAAACCTAAAATAAAATAAAATAAAAACTAAATAAAAACCCAAAAATAAAAACTAAAAATAAATAAAAATAAAGCTAAACCCTAAACTAAAAAAAAACTAAACCTAAAATAAAAATATAATAAACATAAACCTAAACTAAAATAAATAAAACAAAAATAAATAAAACCTAAACCTACACATAAAATAGACTAAACCTAAACCTAAACCAAAACCCTAAATAAAATAAAATAAACAAAAAATAAACCTAAACCTAAACTAAAAAGTGAAACCTAAAAATTGACCTATAATAAAAATATAAAACCTAAACCTTAAAAAATAAAATAAAAACTAAACCTAAACCTAAACTAAAAAATAAAACCTAAACCTAAAAAAATATAATAAAATAAACTAAACTAAAAAAATAAACTTAAACATAAACCTAAATCTAAAAAATAAATTACAATGTTTTAAACTAAAATAAATAAACCTAAAATAAATAAACTAGTCTAAATAAAAATAAAAAATAAAATAAACTAAAATAAATAAAAAATAAACTAAATAAACTAAATAAACTAAATAAACCTAAACCTACAAGTTTACTTAATTTTAAAAAAATTAAAACAAATACCTAACCCTAAACCCTGAACCCTAAACCCTAAACCTTAAAATCGTAAACCCTAAACCCTAAACCCTAAACCTTAAACTCTAAACCCAAAACCCTAAATCCTAAAACCTAAAACCTACAACCTACAACCCTAAACCCTAAGCCCCAAACCGTAAACCCTAAATCCTAAACCATAAAAACCTAAAACCTAAACCTAAACTAAATAAAACCAAAAAAAATAAAATAAATAATAAAACCTAAGCCTAAATAAAAAAAATAAAATAAAATAAAACCAAAATTAAAATCTAATAAACCTAAACTAAAACTAAAAGCTAAACCTAAACCTAAAATAAAAATAAAATATAAACTAAAATAAAAAATAAAACCTAAACTAAACAAAATAAAATAAAATCAACCTAAGAATAAAAAAAAACTAAATAAATAAAACTAAATAAAATAAAAATAAAAAAACCTAATAAAAAAAAAAAAAAAACTAAAAAAAAAAAAAAAAATAAAAAAAAAATAAATACTTGAACCTAAAATAAAGAAAATCATCTAAAATAAACTTAAACCTAAACTAAAACCTAAAATAAACTAAACCTATACCCTAAACTAAATAAATTAAAAAAAACTAAAAATGAACCTAAACCTAAAAAAAATAAAACCTAAAAATAAACCTAAACCTAAAATAATAAAATAAAAACCTAAACCTTAACCTAAAAATGAAAAATAAAATCTAAACATAAATAACTAATTAAAAATAAAACTAAACTAAAGAAAAAACATAAACCTAAATAAAACCAAAAAATAAACTAAAATAAAACCTAAACTAAAATAAATAAATAAAATAGATAAAAAACTATATAAAAAATAAAAAATAAACCTAAATAAAAATAAAAAATAAAATATACTAAAATAAATAAAAATAAACTAAATAAACCTAAACCTAATTTACTTGCTTTAAAAACTCAATCCTAAACCCTAAACCTAAATAACTCTAAACTAATCCACACTAACCCTAAAACCTAAACCCTAAATAAACACTAAAACCCTAAACCCTAAACCAAATGCTAAACTAACTTAAACTAAACCTAAACCAATGCTAAACTAATCCAAACCTAACCCTAAAGCTAAACTAAAACCTAAACCCTAAACCTAAAGCCTAAACACTAAACCCTAAACTAAACTAAAACTAAACCTGCCCTAAACCTAAAACTAAAACCCTAAACTAACCCTAAACCCTAAAACCTAAAACTAAACCTAAACTAAATAAAAAAGAATAAAATATAAAATAAATAAACTAAAAAATAAAATAAAATAAAAATTAAAATAAATAAATAAAAAACCTAAACTAAATGAAAATAAATAAACCTAAGAATAGAAAGCCTAAAATAAAATAAGATAAGAATAAATAAAAAAACCTAAACCAAAAAAAAAATAAACCTTAAAATAAAACTTAAAAAAAATAAAAATAAAACCTAAAATAAAACCACAAAAAAACTTAACCTAAAATAAAAATAAATTAAACAAATAAAATAAACCTAAACCTAAGCTAAACTAAACTAAACTAAAATAAATAAAACCTAAACCTAAACCAAAAATAAACTAAACCTAAACCTAAACCTAAAAAAGAATAAAACATAATAAACTAAAAATAAATCTAAACCTAAACTAAAAAATAAAACCTAAAAAAATTAAAATAAAAAACCTAAACATAAAAATAAAACCTAAACATAACAAAAAATAAAAATAAAACTCAACTAAAAAATAAACCTAAACCTAATAAATAAACTAAAATAAAAAACCTAAACTAAAATAAATAAACATAAAATAAATAAACTAAACTAAATAAAATAAAAATAATAAAAAAAGAAAATAAACACAAATAAATAAAAAATAAACTAAATAAACAAAATAAACCTTAACCTACTGATTTACCTAATTTTTTTAAAAAAACCTACCTTGAACCCTAAATCCTAAACCCTAAACCTTAAACCATAAACCATAGAACTAACCCTAAACCCTAAGAAACTATAAACCCTAAACCCTAAACCCTAAACCCTAAACCCTAACCCTAACCCCAAACCCTAAACTAACCTTAACCTTAAACCCTATACCCTAAATCATAAACCCTAAGCATTACAAACCCTATAGCCTAAACCCTAGACCCTGAAAAGCTAAAAAGCTAAATCGAAACTAAATAAAACCTAAAAATAAAATAAAAAACCTAAAACTAAATAAATTAAAATAATAGAATAAAATAAAAACCGAAACTAAAACCTAAACCTAAAAAATAAAATAAAAATAAAACTCAACTAAAAAATACACTTAAACCTAAACATAAACCTAAAAAATAAACTAAAATAAAAAACCTAAACTAAAATAAATAAACTTAAAATAAATAAACTAAACTGAATAAAAATAAAAAATAACCTAAATAAAAATAAAAAGTAAAATAAACTAAAATAAATCAAAAATAAACTAAATAAACCCAAACCTACCAGTTTACTTTTTTTTTTTAAAACCCCTAAATCCTAAACCCTAAAACCTAAACTTATAACCCTAAACCCTAAACCCTAAACGTTAAACCCTAACCCTAAACCTTAAAACCATAAAACTTAAAACCCTCAACCTAAACCTAAAGTAACTAAAATAAATTAAAAAATAAACCTAAACCCTAAAACCTAATAAACATAAGCATAAACCTAAACACTAAGAATGGGCAAACCTTCACAGAACATCATCACCAACCGTGCTCAGTCTAGATCTAGTGGTGGAGGTGAAGGTAGAGGCAACGGTTATCATAGTGGTGGTGGGGGACCTAGAGGTGCTAGTGGGTATGTAGGTGGTGGTCGGAGCAGTGGTGGTAATGGAGGCGGGAGGAGTGACGGAGGTTACAACTGTGGTGGGGGCGGAGGGAGATATTAGGGATATTATGGTGGATCCCACTACTTGAGAGGTCGAGGTGGTTCTGATGGGAACTAGAGAAACTAAAGAATGACTGATCCATTCTATTACAAATGGAATTGTGTCTTTAGTAGAGTTCTCTAGTTATCTAGGTTTTGATATGCTCATGTGTACTCATTTTTATCTATGTCATCGCTTGTGTATTTGAAAACTTTGTGTTTTACTTTTGATGAAATTAAAAAGAAGAAATGTTGAATTTGAATTTGTTCTCTATCAAAAAAAAAAGCCTAAACCCTAAAATAAAACTTGAACCCTAAACCTAAAACCTGAACCCTAAACCCTAAACCCTAAACCCTAAGGCCTAAACCCTAAACTTTAAATCCTAAACCCTAAACCCAAAAAAAACCCTTAACCTTAAACCCTAAACCCTAAACTAACACTAAACCCTAAACTAACCCTAAACCCTAAAATGCTAAAAACCTAAACCTAAACTAAATAAAACCTAAAAAAAAACCTAAACCAAAATAAAAAACTAAAACATAAACCTAAACCTAAACCTAAACCAAAACCTAAAAAGAAAATAAAATAAAAAATAAAAACTAAACTAAATTAAAATAAATAAAAGCCTAAACTAAACTAAAAAATAAAAAACCTAAATAAAATAAAACTAAACCTATAATAAAAATAAAATAAACCTAAAATATAATAAAATAAAAACTAAATAAAAACCTAAACCTAAATAATAAATCTAAAAATATAACCTAAAAATAAAGAAAAAATAAAACCTAGACCCTAAACTAAAAAAAACTAAACCTAAAATAAAAATAAAATAAACCTAAACCTAAACTATAATAAATAAAACCTTAACCTAAACTTAAAATAAACTAAACCAAAACCTAAACCTAAACTAAATAAAATAAAATAAACTAAAAATAAACATAAATCTAAACTAAAAAATAAAACCTAAAAATAAGCCTAAAATAAAAACATAAAACCTTAAACTAAGAAAATAAAATAAAAACCTAAACCTAAACCTAAAAATAAGAAATAAAACCTAAACCTAAAAACTAAAATAAAAATAAATCTAAACTAAAAAATAAACCTAAACTTAAACCTAAACCTAAAAAATAAACTAAAATAAAAAACCTAAACTAAAATAAATAAATCTAAAATAAATAAACTAAATTAAATAAAGAAAATAAACCTAAATCTAAAAAACTAAACTAAAATAAATAAAAAATAAACTAAATAAACCTAAACCTATGAGTTTACTTAATTTAAAAATAAATAAATAAAATCCTAACCCTAAATCCTAAACCCTAAAATCAAAATTCTAAACCCTAAACCCTAAAACCTTAAACCCTAAACCCTAAAACTTAAACCTAAACCCTAAACCCTAAACCCTAAACCCAAAACTTAAAATAACCCTAAACCCTAAACCCTAAACCCTAAAACCCTAAACCCAAAACCCTAAACCCTAAACCCTCCTCCCCCTCCCTCCCCCTAGCTTTCTCTATTCTCTAGTAGTTTTGAATCCCTCTTGGTGGTGCATCCCTGACTAGGGATTTCTATGGATTTGGCCTTGGTTTCAAATTCAAAGGTTGAATTCAGTTTCCATGAAGCTTCATCATTGATCATGGTCATGAGTTCTATTCCTTGGGCTCCACCTCAAATTATGGATGCTTGCCAGGCATCCGACACTTTGGGCTTGTCTTTTAATGAAGCACTCTATGGTAAGACTTCTCCCTCTGTTGATTGGTTAATCTCATTTTGATGTCTTTTAAGGTTTCGTATAATGTGCTCGATGTGGATGTTGAAAAGTTAGCAAAAGCCTTTGAATTTTCTTCTTAAATTTGCATCATCAAATTTGGATAAGATCCACCCTTTTCCATGATCTCAAGCTTAGGGGTGCTTTCTCAATTTTATTGACCACCCTCGGCATATCCTGATTCAACTTTCTAATGATCTAGATTATTCATGTGTTTTTTCGGGTCATTCTTATTTCATCTTTAATTGTCAAATGCGTTTGTTGAAGTGGTCACCACTTTTTGACATCAAGGAAGAATCTCCTATTATCCTAGTGTGGTTATCTCTTCTTAATATGCACATTCATTTTGTTACCCATCATGTGCTTTTTTTTGCTAGGACTTTATTTAGTGCCTTTACCTTCGACCAGCGAGTGATCGCCCTTCTATTCCTCAAATATTTGTGTAATTAGACATAACTAAAAAAATACCCTAAGGAAGTTTGGATTGGCTCTGAAAAATATGAGTATTCACAAATGGTTGAAATGGAGAACCTTCCCGTTTATGTTCCCACTTTGTAAATTCATCATGATAATTTGGAATATTTTATTCTATACCCACTTAAAAAATGAAATCCTCTAAAGAGAATGTTGTTCCTAGCCATAAGTTGATCCTATTTATGTTCAAAAATTGACCTCGATCCCAGAATGGTATGAAGGCTATTATTGAGGTTGATTCCTTGGATATTGGGTTTAATCCTGTTGAACAAGTTTCATCTCTATTGTTGATACAGATTCAAGATTTTCAAAATAGGAAGGATGATTTACCTTTTTTCCTTCTTTGAATTTGAATATTTCTAATGTGAAGGATAATAAATTTTCAAAGTTATTGGAAGATGATTATTTGATTCTATTCTTGCATCTGACTTTGATTGTTGAAAATGAAGCTTTTAATGAAGATTTAAATGATGTCGAGCATGCTAAAACATTTTGATCTAGATTTAACTACTTGTGCTTTAAATGGTTCTAAATCATCATCTCTCATCTAATCTTGATATTCATGTTAATCCTACTTGTCAACTTAATATGGATTTGGAAGAGGGTGAACTCCCCTCAAACACTTGGAGAATTCTCTAAGTTTGTGACCAATGTTACTAAATCTTACTTCATGATAACTTTAGGGAAAAGAAATGGTTTTCAAACTTATCATGCTAAAAGAAAAAAAGTGTTAAAATTACTCTTCAAAATTGTCCAAAATACTAGATTTGCTACGACCTCTCTCCTCTCTTAATTAACCTTTGCTTAACCCCTTTTTTATTTTACTTATGTTTAACTTTCTTATTTGGAATGTTAGAGGGATCCACCCTCTCTAATCATAATCATATTAGAAATCTTTGTGCATTCAATATATTTAATTACTTATTTTTCTAGAGCCTCTTATCCATGCTAATAAAATTAACCATATTGCTAGAATAATCGACTTCAATAAATTTTCTCTAATCTTAGTAATAAGATTTGGTGTTTTGGATAATTTCATTGAGGTTTCTATTATTGATGATTTTCAACAAGTTGTTAATGCTCAAATCTCTTATGGTGACTATTGTGTTTTGGGCTCTTTTGTTTATGCATCTTGTTATAGATCTGGTAGAAATCTTCTTTGGAATAATTTGAGGAATTTTACTACCTGTCAACAAACCTTAGTTTGTGGGTGGTGATTTGACACTATTTTATTCTCTTCTTAATGAAGTGGTGGTACTCTCTAATATTCATTCCATGGAAGATTTCTCCAATATGATCCTTGATTGTAATTTGATTGAAAATGGCTTTAAGGGTTCTAATTATACTTAGCAAAACTCTAGACTTTGGCAAAGGTCGGACTGGATTTTTTTAATACTCATTAGATTACTCAATGGCCTATTACTTCTATTGATCATTTATGCATAACCTTGTCTGATCATGCTCCTCTTCTAGTTTCTATTAAAGATAATTCTAATAGATTACATAAATCTTCTCTTTTTAGATTTCACAACATATGGATTCAGCATATTGATTTTTTTGATGTTGTGGCTAATAATTGGAAAGCCCCTTTACATCCTCATAATTTGATTATGGGGATGAGTAGACTTTGGATTAAACTTAAAATACTTAAACAAAATTTGGGTTGCTGGAACAAGCATTGTTTTAAAAACCTTTTTGATAATATTAAAGATATCAAAAAATTGGTCTGTGATCTTGAAGTCTATTATGTGATCCAAGATTAAGGACTTGGCGAGGTGAAAGACAAACTTGTTAACTTCAAAATATGGAAGACTTACTTGTGCTGCTAGTAAGCATATTGTGGATGGTGATAGGAATACTAGTTATTACCATGCTTTAGTTAATAAAAAGAGCTTTAAATAATATTCTAAAATTAAAGATGATAATGGTGTTTGGATTATGGAGAATAATGATATTATGGAATCGTTATTAATTACTTTAGAAATATGCTTGAGTTGCTCTTATGAAGATATTTCTAAATCACATTTGATTCCTTCTATTATTACTAATGAGGATAATCATTTGCTTATCATCGTGCCTAATGAAGATGAAAATGTTGCAAGTCCATAATAGCATGAATATAGATTATGTCGCTCGTTCGGATGGTTTCACTATTCAGTTCTTTCAAAAATATTGGTTTATCATTAAAAATGATTTGATTGAGCCTGTGGTTGATTTTTTTTAATGGTAATCCTTTTCCTAGATATTTCTCTAGTACTTCTATCATTATCATACCTAAGAAAGATAATTCAAACTATTGGAGTAATTTTAGACCTATTCATCTTTGCACCTTCTTCAGTAAGTTGATTTCCAAAATTCTAACCAACAGGCTTAGTCCTTTACTTAATAAAATTATCTCTCTCACCAAATTGGTTTTATTGGAGGTAGATCTATTTCTAATAATATTTGCTAGCCTAAATTAATTCAAGATCTTGATGCCAAGACTAGAGGTGGCAACATTCTTTTCAAATTAGATATTACCAAAGCCTTTGATAACATTTCTTTCCATATTATGAATTTATTTAAATTTTCTAATAAATTTATTTTTCTTATTAAAAATTATATTAACAATGCATGGTTTTCAATAATGCTTAATGGGGAAGCCTTGGGTTTCTTTCCCTCTTCCCAGGGCTTAAGACAAAGGGATCCTTTATCTCATGCTTTATTTATTATCATTTTTGAGTACTTATCTAGGAGCATCAATGATTTATTCTTTAACAATCCTAGTATGTACTACAGAACTCTTGGTGGTCTTCCTATTTTCCATTTAAGCTATGCAGATGATTTCATTATTTTTTGCAAAGCTACAATTCATCATATTAAGCATCTCAAGTATTTTCTAAGTAGATTTGGTAGAAAGTGGCCTTTCTATCAATGATAACAAAAGCTATTTTATCACTTCCTCTTGTATCTCCAATAATAAAATCAATCAAATCTACATATCACTAATTTTAAGCATCAACACTTACCTCTAAAGTACTTGGGTTGCTCTCTTTAAAGGCCAGAAATAATCCTATCTCTTTGATGAGTTAATTAAAAAAATTTTAAATTAAATTTCCATTTAGAAATTCCATTTACATTCCTTTGGTTGAATGCTCGCTATTCTTAAAAGTACTCTCAATTCAATGCCTCTTTATTTGATTCAAACTATTATCCCCACTAATGCTACTCTCATTAGAATTGGTCACTTGCTTAATAAATGTTTTTGGGGCTCCAATAACTCTACCAAAATAATGCATTGTGCATCTTGGAATAAATTTTGTGGTCCTTTGGGTGAAGGTGCTCTAGGTCGCAAACATTTTCATGAAGCTATCACACTTTCTCTCATATGCTCTGGTGGAATTTTAGAAATAATTATAGCCTTTGGGCTAATTTTATGATGGAAAAATATTACCAAGGTAAACACCTTCTTATTTGTGCTTATAAAGTTGGTGACTCTCCAGTTTGGAAAAGTCTTTGCTCCATTAAATGGGTTGCAAAATTCTTAATATCTTGGGGTATTCAGTCGGGTACTTCTTTCTTTAGCAAGACAACTGGATTGGTAATGGCTCCATTGACACCCTTTTATCTACCCACTCTACTTCTTCTATCAAAGTTAACTATTTTTGGCTTAATAACAATTAGAATGAAGTAAACTTGAGAATTATATCCCTATTTCTCTTTTCAACAATTTTAGAAATATTGCCATTTCTTCTAACAAATCTCGATTCTTTTTAAGCTCTCTTATAATGGTGATTTTGTTCTTAAAGAGGTTTGAAATTTTATTAGAGTTAAGCAGAACCCCTCCAATGTCTTTATTAAACTTTGGAACAATATCATTCCCATTTTCTATTCAGTTTTAGCTTGGAGGATTTTGAATAACATTATTCCTGAGGACTCTTTGCTCTGGACTAAAGGGTTTCATTTACCATCAAAATGTTATTGTTGCTTTCATATTGAAAGTGTAAATCATGTTTTTATTAATGGTGCTATTGCTTCTAAATAATGGCTTTGGTATGATGACTTATTTAATAAAAACTATTTTCATGGTTCTCTTTCTTTATATCAACTTCTTGAAGTTTGTTTCAAAAAAATTATGAAAGGTCATATCAAAGTATTAGTGATATTACCCTTCTATGGTTCATCTAGATGGATAGAAATGATGCTAAATATTGTGGCACTCCTATGAACCATAAAAGGATCCTGACTAGAACTAAAGAAAAAATTCATGCTCTCTTTAATGCCAATCTTATTTGTAACATTCATTTTAGAGGCTATAAATTTGTGGCTAAAAAAATTGATATCATTCTACCTGACTTGGACCCTTATAAAGGTGCTAGGATTATCCATTGGATCAACCCTAAAGATAACTTGATTAAAGTGAATATTGATGGTTCTGTAGCTTCCAATAAATATGGTTGTGGTGGTAACCTTATGGATTCTAAAGGTACTATCATTTGTGCTTTTCCTATCATCTCAATGCTTGTTCTGTATTTTTATTGAGCTTATGGCTATTAATAAAGCTATTGAAACTTGTTTGAATAAAGGTTTTCTCAACATCTGGATTAAAGTTGATGCTCTCTTACTTCTTGACATGCTTAATTCCAATAGAAATGGGAATGCTGAATTATTTTATCTCTTTAATCATATAAAAAATCTTCTTTCTCAAGTTTTAAAATTTCCCACATCCTTTATGAAGGTAATGCTTGTGCTGATTTCTTGGCTAATTTAGGTGCCAACTTAGCTGAGTTCACTTTATTTGACAACCAAACATTGCCTAAACTATTAAGAGACTTGGTTAATCTGGATAATACTAGATTGCCTTATTTTAGATTATAATTTCTTGGCTTGGTTTCTTTTGTGTTGGTTTTTAATGAGCCTTTGCTTTTATTTTCCCTTTGTTAAACCCTCTTTGGGTTGTGGTTATTTGCTTATTTTCACTCTTTGGTAGCTGGTTGTTACTTTTGACCTTTTACTTTTGGGCTGGTGTTTGCTCCACTGGTTATTGTCATTGTCGGGTTGATTTGGTTTTTTTGGCCTTGTGGCTACTGTCTTCCTGGTTGGGTTTTTACCATATTTTTTGCTTGGCTAATTTTGATAACCTCCTATTGCGTTAGGGCTTTGTCTTCTATTAGTTTTTCCTCTTGTATATGTTTTACCTCATTTTAAGGCCGGTTCTCACTTACTTATTTTGGATCTGTTGCTATGGTGGTTGAATGGGTGGTTTTGTTGGCTGGCTGGGTTGACTAGCAGTGTTGGTTGGTTAGGTTGGCTAGCTAGTTAGTTGTTTTGGCTATTTTTTCCTTTTCTGTTCGTGACATATCTGGGGGACTATTGGTCATTTAGCTTTGGCTTCATTTTGGAATTATGGAGGTTTTGTTTGGTTGTTACTTTCTATCTTATTGGCTGGGGATTGGTGAGTTTCACTAATTCTACTTTGTTACTTTTGGTTTTGGTTTTGTCCTCCTCTTATTTTAGCCTTCCTCTCTTGGCTGCAGTGGCTTTGGGTTTGGTTATTATTCTGGGTTGGCTGTTTGTTAGCTTTTTGGTGGCTATTATTTTCCTAGCTATCTTGGGTGATTTTGGCTTGATGGCTGCTATTGGTCTTTACATTGACTTGGGTTTTCTACTGCTGTGGTGGTTGGTTAGGAGGCTATGTTGGCTGGCTGGATTGGTTGGTTGTTTCTCTATTGTGTGGTGTTTTGTTGGTTTTTTTGCTTTTCTTTGGCTGATGGGGATCTTTCCTTTGTTGGTTACTAATGATGGGCTATTCTCTGGTGGCTACCTTATGGATGTTTTACTTAGCTGCTTTTGTGGGAGGACTTTTAGTTGTCCTTGGAATCTTGGTTGGCTGCCTTTCTCTTTGTTGGTTTTTTTCTTCTTCTTCTTGGCCAAGTTCTGACCTTTTGTTGTCTTACCTTTGTTGATCCTTCTAAATTGGGATTTTTTGGTTTCGGTGGTGTGCACCTTTGGCTTCCTTTTTGTGTCTTGGCCTTGGTTGTTGCCTTGTTCAAGTATCTTTGGTGGTGGTTTTGGTGGTGTTCTTGCTTGGTTCCATTAGCCCAATGATCTTCTATAACTTGGTTGCTAGCTTTATGTGATTGGTTATTGTGGGTTTTAGTTGGTGGGTTGGCTGCTAAATGGCTACTGGCTAGTTATTTTCTCTATTTTTCTGGTGCAAGACTAGATCACTATGGATTGCTTGCCTTGGATGGCTATAGGTATCAAGTATGCTGGCTATGATGGCTTTAATGTTACTCACCTCCCCTTTTTGGTTTGGTTCCATATGGTATGTAACCTTTCTTATGAAGTTTGGATTCTCATATGTATTGTTGCCCATTGAGATGATCTTAGCCTTTTCTTTCTCAACTCTCTCCTTTTGCTCTCTTTATCCTTATCCTTTTAGATATGACTTTTGCCTTGGTATTTTTTGCAATTCTTTCATAGGTTGGAACTTTACCATAGTGGTTCTCATCATCCCTATTGTTGTTGTTGGAGCTTGCTTATCTTGCTTTCTCAAAACAATCACAATCTGCGACTTAACTTTTTTTGTTTTCATGCTTTGTTTTGTTTTACTCTGTGTCATTTTGCTCTCATCCTTTTTAGTTGTTTTTTTTCTTTTCTTCTTCTAATCTAGTAGATGGGGGTTTAGCTCTTTAGGTTTTTTGTAGCTCTATCAGTGGTAGAATTTTGAGCTTTATCACTTTTAAGGACATTATATCTTTTCCTTTTATGGTACTAAAATTCTAACTTTTTTAAAAAAAAAACCCTAAATAGTAACAAACCCTAAACCTAAACTTAAACCATAAATGTTAAAACCCTAAACTCTAACCACCACCAAACCACTAACTGACCCTAAAAACTAAACCCTCTCCCAAACTGGCCACCACCCTAGGTTACCTGGGCCAGCCCTACCCTAACCCAGGCCCAGGCTACCCATGACCCTGGGCTCTGACCTTGGGCCCACTGACCTGGGCCCCAGGCCACAGGCCCTGGGCCTGAGCCAAGGCTCTGGGCCTGGGCCCCAGGCCCTGGGCCAAGACTGGGCTGGAGCCTGGGCTCAGTGACCTGCGCCTGGGTGACCTGAGCCCTGAGTGGAGGATAAAGAATGACAGATGGGTTAAAGAGATGGATAAAGGCCCTGGGCCTGGGCCAACTGACCCTAGCTGGGCCCTAGGCCTGGGCTGGGCACAGGCCTGGGCCCTGAGCCCTAGGCTGACCTGGGCCTGAGCCCTAGGCCCAGACCTGGAGCAAGCCAGGAGGCCATAGATGAGCCCTAAAGCCAACCTAGGCTAAATAAAACATAAAACTATAATAAATAAATAAAAAAACATAAATAAAACCTAAACCTAAATAAAAAAGATAAAGATAAAACTAAAACTAAAATAAATAAATAAAACCTAAAACTAAACTAAAATAAAGATAAAATAAAAAATAAAAAAAATGTAAATAAGATAAATGAAATAATAAAAAAAACCAAAAGATAAAATAAAATAAATAAAACATAAACCTAAAAAATAAACATAAAATAAAACCTAAAATAAATAAAATAGACTAACCCCAAAATAAACTAAAATATACAAAACATAAACATAAACACTAAAATAAACTAAAATAAGCTAAACAAAATAAATAAAAACCCTAAATTAAATAAAACCTAAAATAAAATAAAATAAATAAAGAAAAAATAAAATTAAATTAAAACCAAAACATAAACCTAAAAAGAAAATAAAATAAATAAATAAAATAAAACTAAAAATAAATAAAAACTAAACTATACTAAAAAAATAAAAAAAAAAATAAATAAAACTAAACCAAAATAAAATAAATAAAATAAAATAAAATAAAATAATTAAATAAAACTTAAACCTAAAAATAAACTTAAAATAAATAAAATAAAACCTAAAACCTAAACTAAAAGATAAACTAATCTAAAAATTAAAATAAACTAAACTAAAATAAATAAACCTAAACCTAAACTAAAATAAACTTGAAACCTAAACCTAAACTAAATAAAACCTAAAATAAAATAAATAAAAAAATCTTAAACCTAAATAAAATAAAACTAAAAAACTACTTGCATAAAATAAAATAAAAATAAAATAAAACTAAAATAAAATAAATAAAACTTGAACTAGACTAAAAATAAAACCTAAATAAAAAAAAACTAGACCAAAATAAATAAATTAAACCTAAAATAAAACTAAATAAAACATAAACTTAAAAATAAAAAATAAATAAAATAAACCAACCCTAAACTAAAATAAAACCTAAACCTAAAATATAATTAAAATAAACTAAAATAAAAACCAAACTACTGAATAAACTAAACTAAACTAAATAAACTAAATAAAATAAAATAAACTAAAATAAAACTAAACTAAAATAAAAAAAAAATAAATAAAACCTAAAAATAAAATATTAACATAAACTAAAAAAAATAAAAAAAATCAATAAATTTAAAAAAAAACTAAAAATAAACCTAAACTAAAATAAACTAATAAAACTAACTAAAATAAGTAAATCTAAAATTAATAACTAAACTAAAAAAAATAATCCTAAATAAAAATAAAAAAATAAAAAAAACTAAATAAATCTAAACTACTGGTTTGCTTAATTTAAATAAAATTAAAAATAAAAACTAAAACTTAAAAACCACAAATCATAGGCCCTGACCCTGAGCCACAAACCTAAACCCTAGGCCTAGTCATGACCACAGACCTGACCTAACTGAGCCACAGGCCTAAACCTGGAGCCACTGAGCCTAGGCTAAACACCCATAAAACCCTAAACCTAAATTAATAACTATGACCTAAATAAATAAAATGAGCTAATGGATTAAATAAACCTAGCAACTAAACCTAATTTAAAGATAAAATAAAACTAAACTAAATAAGATTAAACCTAACTAATAAATAAAATAAACCTAAATAAACCTAAATAATAAGACTAGGCGTATAAATAAAATAAACTAAATAAGATAAAATGATAAAATAAACTACTTAAAAAATAAATCTAAATAAAACAAACTACCAAAAAAGATGTAAACCTAAGAATAAAAATAAAGCATAGCTAACTAAGATAAATAAAACTTAGGCAGATCAGACCCTGAGCCAAAGATCTTGGCCCACTGACCTGAGCCTAAGGCCACTGACCTGACCACTGGGCAGGCCCTGACCTAGGCCCTAGGCCTGACCCTAGGCCAAAACCTAAACTAGCTAAACTAAATGAAATATAAAACATAATAAATAAATACATAGCGTGAAATAAAGAAAATTAAAATAAAATAAAAGAAACTAAACTTAAACCTAAAGCTAAACTAACCTAAAACATAAAAATAAAAAATAAAATAAAAATTAAAAACTAGATGAAATATAATAAATAAAAACATAAACTAAACTAAAAAATAAAAAAGAACTAAAAAATAAAAAAACCTAAATAAAATAAAACCTAATCATTAAAAAAAAAATAATTAAACATAAAATAAAATAAAATAAAACTATATAAAGCCTAAAATAAACCTAAAATAACAAATAAATAAATAAAAAATAAAACCTAAACTAAACTAAAAAAACCTAAACCTAAAATAGATAAAATATAAATTAAGCCTATAAGAAATAAACTAAACTAAAATAAATAAAACCTAAACCTAAACCTAAAATAAACTAAACCAAAAAATCCTAAGCTAAATAAAATAAAATAAACTAAAAATAAACCTATACCTAAATTAAAATGTAAACCTAAAACTTAAACTTAAAAAAGTAGAATAAAATCTAAACCTAAACCTAAAAATAAAAAATAAAACCTAAACCTAAAAATAAAATAAAAATAAAACTAAACTAAAAAATAAACATAATCCTAAACCTAAACCTAAAAAGTAAAATAAAATAAAAAGAACTAAATTTAAATAAATAAACTAAACTAAATTAAAATAAATAAAAAATAAACTAAATAAATTAAATAAACCTAAACCTACCGGTTTACTTAATTTAAAAAAAAAACCCTAAATCCTAAACCTACAACCCTAAACCTTAAAACCCCAAATAAACCCTAAACCCTAAACCCTAAACCCTAAACCCTAAAACCATAACCCTAAACCATAAACCCTAAATAAAATAAACCTAAAATAAAATAAATATAAACCAAAATAATAAACCTAAAAAATATAAAAATAAAACCTAAACCTTAAACTAAAAAAAAACCTAAACCTAAAATAAAAATAAAATAAACCTAAATCTAAACTAAAATAAACTAAACTAAAATAAATAAACCTACACCTAAACCTAAAATAAACTAAACCTAAACCTTAAACTAAATAAAATAAAATAAACTAAAACCTAAACTAAAAAAATAAAACTTAAAAATAAACCCAAAATAAAAACCTAAAACCTAAACCTAAAAAATAAAATAAAATCAAACTAAACTAAAAATAAACATAAACCAAAACCAAAAAAATAAAATAAAAAATAAATCAACTAAAAAAATAAATATAAACCTAAACCAAATCCTAAAATAAACTATAATTAAAATCTTAAACTAAATTAAATAAAAATCTAAAATAAACTAAATAAACCTAAACCTATCGGTTTACTTAATTTAAAAATGTAAAACCTAAACCCTAAACATTACATCATAAACCTTAAACCTTAAACCATAAACATAAAATTAAATTAAATAAAAACTTAAAACAACAAAATAAACCTAAAAATAGAACCTCAAAGTAAATAAAAAATAAAACATAAACCCTAAACTAAAAAAAAAAAACCTAAACCAAAAATAGAAATCAAATAAATAAAATAAAATAAACCTAATCCTAAACTAAATAAACTAAACTAAAATAAAGAAAACCTACACCTAAAGCTAAAATAAACTAAACCTAAACTTTAAACTAAATAAAATAAAATAAACTAAAAAAAACTTAAACATAAACTAAAATAAAACCTAAAAATAAACCTACACTTAAAACCCTAAACCTAAACCTAAACCAATAAAAATATAATAAAAACCTCAATCTAAAACTACAAATTAAAAATAAAACCCAAACTTAAAAAATAAAATAAAAATAAAACTAAACTAAAAAATAAACATAGACCTAAACCTAAACCTAAAAATAACATAAAAAATAAATAAAAACTTAAACTAAAACTTAAACCTAAACCTAAAAATAATAAAAATAAAAAACTAAATTAAAATAAATTAAATAAAATCCTAATCTAAACTAAAAACAATAAAAGAAACCTAAAAGTAGAAAAACCTAAATAAAATAAAATCTAAGGGAAAAATAAAAATAAAATAAACCTAAAATAAAATAAACCTAAAATAAAATAAAATACCTAACTTAAAAAAAAATAGAATAAAAATCTAAACCTAAACCTAAAAAAAAGAAAATTTTAAACATACAAAATAAAATAAATAAAACTAAACTAGAAAATAAACATAAACCTAAACCTAAACCTATAAAGTAAACTAAAAAAAAAAACTTAAACTAAAATAAATAAATCTAAAATTAATAAACTAAACTAATAAAAAATGAAAAATAAACCTAAAAAAATAAAAAATAAAATAAAGTAAAATAAATAAATAATAAACTAATAAACCTAAACCTATTTACTTAATTAAAAAAAAACCCTAAACCCTAATCTCAAAAACAAACCCTAAACCCTAAACCCTGAAATAAATTAAACCTAAAATAAAATAAATTATGAACTAAATAAAATTCTAAACTTAAAGAATAAAACTAAAAATAAAGCATAAAATTAAATTAAAAATAAAATCTAAACCTAAACTAAAAAAAAAACCTAAACCTAAAATGAAAATAAAATAACATAAACCTAAACTAAAATAAACTAAACTAAAAAAATAAAACCTACACCTAAACTTAAAATAAACTAAACCTAAACCCTAAACTAAATAAAATAAAATAAACTAAAAATAAACCTAAACATAAACTAAAAAATAAACCTCAAAATAAACCTAAAATAAAAACCTAAAACCTGGACCAAAATAAAAAATAAAATAAAAATAAAACTAAATAAAAAATTAAAATAAAACTAAAACTAAATAAAATAAAATAAAACTAAACTAAAAAATAAACATAAACCTAAACCTAAACCTAAAAATAAACTAAAATAAAAAAACCTAAACCAAAATAAATAAACATAAAATAAATAAAGTAAACTAAATAAAAATAAAATATAAACCTAAATAAAAATATAAAATAAACTAAATAAACCTAAACCTACCAGTTTACTTAACTTTAAAAAAGAATCCTAAATCATAAACCCTAAACCCTAAACACTAAATCCTAAACCCTAAACCTTAAAACTAAATAAAATAAAATAAAACTTAAATCTAAAAAATAAACCTAAAAAACAAAACCTAATAGTAAATAAAAAATAAAAGATAACCCTAAACTAAAAAAAAAACTTAAAATAAAATACAACAACAAATAACAACAACAAGCCTTTATCCCACTATAATACATGAATCCTTCATCTCCATTATGTCCTATTATGTTTCAAATTCTCATTTAATTCAAGTATAGGTCTTTTTTTATACATCTTAACCAAGTCTTTTAGGTCTACCTCTACCTTTCTTAACATAAGGCAAATCTAATGCATCTACTCTCCTATCAATCATTGAATGACCGATGCTTTTATGTGGCCAAACCATACAAGGAAACTCTCTCTAATCTTATCCATTGAAGCTACTCCAACTCCAACATACTCATTTCACATTTTATCTCTAAGAGTAAAGCCACTCATCCACCGAGCATCCTCATCTCTGTAACACTTAACTTAGTCTTATGCTTCTTTTATTGGCCAACATTCTACACCATAAGTCATTGCGGTTACCACCATCTTATAAAATTTTCCTTAAGTTTAAGTGGAACTTTTCTATCACACAACAAAGTAATGCATTCCTCCACTTCAACCATCCAACTTGAATTCTACTAATAACATCTCCATCTATGTCACCATCATTTTGAACAATAGAGCCTAAATATTTGAGTCACTCACTCTTATTAATGAGTTGTTCACCTAATGTCACAACACTACCACTAGAACTTCTACAACTAAAATTATACTCCATATATTCAGTTTTAGATCTACATAAATGAAAACCTTTAGACTCTAATGTTGACCTCCATAATTCAAGTTTCTCTTAGACTCTCTCTAGTTTTATCAACAAGAAGAATGTCATCAAAAAAAGCATATACCAAGGTACATCTTCTAAAATGCCTAAGTAAGAACATCCATAACTAAAGAAAAAGGATAATGGCTTAAAGTTGATCCTTAATGTAATCCAACTGAAATAGGAAAATATTTTGTCAATCCTCCTTGTGTATGGACACAAGTAATAGCTCTAGTATACATATCCTTAATGACTTGAATATAACCAATATTAACTCCTTTCTATTCTAGAACTCTCCAAAGAACATCTCTTGAAACTTTATTAAAGCTTTCTCTAAATCAAAAAATATCATACGTAGATCCTCCATACTTTCTCTATACTTCTCCATCAAACCTCTTAACAAATGTATAACATCCATAATAAATCTACTTGCATGAAACCAAACTGATTAGAAACTTTTGCATCACATTGTAACCTATGCTCACTTACTTTCTCCCATAATTTTAATGTATGACACATTAACTTAATTCCTCTATAATTTGCACACTCTTGTGCATCACCTTTATTCTTAAATATGGGAACCAACAAACTCTTCCTCCACTCATCTGAATCTCTTAGTCTTTAAAATAACATTAAAAGATTTGTAAGCCAAGAAATTCTGATCTCTAAACATTTCCACACTTCTATTTGAATATCTCCTACTTTTTTTCCACATTTCATTTTCTTTAAAGCTTCTCTAACTTTAGATTTACTAATATGATAATAAAACAAATATTTTTGTTTAGGTATTAAGGTTGCTAAAATCAATCATGCTTTAGATCCTTCATTGAAAGTTTTTCAAAATATCTCATCCACCTATTTTCAATATCCTTTTCTAAGAAAAGCACTTTATTATTTTCATCCTTAATACACACTTGAACTAGGTCTTTACTTTTCCTATCTCTTTGGTTTAACTTATACATACATCTTTCACCTTCTTTGGTATCTAATCTATTGTATAAATCACTAAAGATAAATTTTTTGCATCATATATTGCTTTCTTAGAATCACTATAGCCACTATATCTTTCCCAATTCTGAAGTTTTACATCTAAACCAAATTTTACAACAATGCTTCTTATTTCTTATATTTTCTTGCACTAACTCACCACCAACTATTTTATTAAAAGAAGCTTTTCCTTCGATTCTCCAAGAACTTTTAGAAACTTGCTTAATTTTACTTGCTACTTTTTTCACATAACATTAGCTTCCTTATGAACATCCCAAATACTAAGCTCTTGTAGCTTGTTCTTAATAATATTTTATTTGTGTTCTTTAAGTGTCCCCATCACAATAATTTGATTTATTTTTCCTCTTACAATCTTTCATTCTAAAATCTAAAACTAACAATCGATGTTGGGTACTTGAACATTCACTTGGAATGACCTTACAATCTTTACAATCTGAACGATCTATTTTTTTTATCAGAAAATAATCATTTTGTATTTTACTAGATCCATTTTTATAAGTAATAATATGTTCATCTCTTTTCTTAAGTAAAGTATTAGCAACTACAAAATCATAAGCTAAAGAAAAATTTAATATAGTTCTACCTTCTTCATTAGTCACTCCAAATCCATAACCACCATGAATACTTTTAAAATCTCTACCTACTCTACCAACATGTCCATTTAAATCTCCTCCAAAAAATGCTTTTTCTTCAAGAGGTATCTTTTGTATTAATCCCTCTAATTCATTCTAAAATTTTCTTTTGAGCTCATCCAAACCTACTTGAGGAGCATAAACACTTATAACATTAAGAATCTTAGTATCAACAATAATCTTTAAAGCTATAATTCTATCTCCACATCTATCAATATTTATAACATTATCCTTCAAACTTTTATCTATAATCACACCTACACCATTTCTAGTTCACTTCGTGAAAAAAGTTTAAAACCTAAACTATCAATCTCCTTGGCCTTCTCCCAACCCATTTAGTTTCTTAAACACAAAAAATATTTATTATTCTATGAACCATAATATCTATTAATTCCATTAATTTAATGTAAGAGTTAAACCTAAAATAAAAATAAAATAAATAAAATAAAATAAACTTAAACTAAACTAAAATAAATAACCTACACTAATGCTAAAATAAACTAAACCTAAACCTTAACTAAATAAAATAAAATATACCAAAAAATAAACCTAAACCTAAACCAAAAAATAAAACCTAAGAAAAATAAAATCTAAACCCAAAACCTAAACCTAAAAAATTATATAAAAACCTAAACCTAAAAGTGAAAATTAAAGATAAAACCTACACCCAAAAAAATAAAATAAAAATAAAACTAAACAATAAAAACATAAATCTAAACCTAAACCTAAAAAAAATAAACTAAAATAATAAATAAACCTAAACTAAAATAAATAAACTAAACTAAACAAAAATAAAATATAAACCTAAATAAAAATATAAAATAAACTAAATAAGCTAAATAAACCTAAACCTATCGGTTTACTTAATTTAAAAAAACTCTAAATCGTAAACCCTAAACCCTAAACACTAAACCTAAAAAAAATAAAATAAAAACTAAATTTAAACCTAAACCTAAAAAATAAACCCAAAAATAAAACCTAAAAGTAAATAAAAAAAATAAAGCATAAACCTTTAACTAAAAAAACCAAAATCTAAACTAAAAATAAAATAAACAAAATAAAATCTAAACCTAAACTAAAAAAATAAACAAAAAACTAAAATAAATAAAACCTAAACCTCAAATAAACTAAACATAAACATAAATCTAAACTAAATAAAATAAAATTATCAAAAATAAACCAAAACATAAAAATAAACATAAAATAAAAACCAATAACCTAAACCTAAAAAAATAAAATAAAAACTTAAACCTAAACCTAAAAATAAAAAATAAAAAATAAAACCTAAACCTAAAAAGTAAAATAAAAATAAAACTCAACTAAAAAATACACCTAAACCTAAACCTAAACCTAAAAAATAAATTAAAATAAAATGTAAACTAAGATAAATAACCCTCAAATAAATAAACTAAATTAAATCAAAATAAAATATAAACCTAAATAAAATAAAAGACAAAGTAAACTAAATTAAATAAAAAAATAATCTAATTATACTAAATAAACCTAAACCTATCGATTTACTTAATTTTAAAAAAAAATTAAAACCATAAACCCTAAATTCTAAACCCTAAACCCTAAACTTACAACCCTAAGAAACCTTAAACCTTAAACCTTGAACCCTAACTCTAAACTTTAAACCCTAAAAGCATAAACTCTAAAACCCTAAACCCTAAAACCTTAAAGCCTAAAACCTAAACCCTAAACCCTAAACCTTAACCTTAAACACTAAACCCTAAACCTAAACCTAAAGTAACTAAATAAATTAAAAAATAAATCTAAACCCTAAAACCTGATAAACTTAAGCCCTAAGAATGGGCAGAACCATGACAACAAGAACATCATCACAACCTGCCTCTAGATCTTACAGAGGCTGGTGGCAATGGTTATCGAGTGGTGGTGGGGGGATCTGAGGTGGTGGTGCAACAATAGTTATGGAGGCGTGATAAGCAATAGAGGTTACACCGTGGTGGTGGCGGAGGGAGAGATCGGGATATGATGGTGGATCCCGCTACTTAAGAGGTCGGGGTGGTTCCGATGGGAACTGGAGAAATGTAAGAATGGTTGATCCGATCTACTACTTATGGAACTGTGTCTTTATAGTAGAGACGGTTCTAGTTATGTAGGGGTTTTGATTTGCTATATGCATGCTCATTTTTGAACTATGTCGCCACTTGTGTCTTAGAAAACATGGTGTGTTACTTAGTTGATGAAATCCAAAAGAAGAAATGTTGAATTTGAATTTGTTCTCTATTTAAAAAAACCAAAAACCCTAAATCCTTAACTAAACCATAAACCCTAAAAACCTTAAACCCTGAACCTAAAATTGTAAAACCTTAAACCCTAAACCATAAACCCTAAAACCTAAACTCTAACCACTAAACCCTAAACCCTAAACCCTAAACCCCAAACACTAAACCCTAAAGCCTAAACCCTAAACCCTAAACCTCGAACCCTAAATCCTAAACACTAAATAAACCCTAGACCTTAAATCCTAAGCCCTTAAAAGCTGAAAACCTAAACCTAAACTAAATAAAATCTATAAATAAAATAAATAAAAAAACCTCAACCAAAATAAATTAAAAAATAAAATAAAATAAAAACATAAGCCAAAACCTGAACCTAAACCTAAACCTAAAAATAAAATAAAATAAAAATTAAATAAAAACCTAAACTAAACTAAAAAATAAAAAACCTAAATAAAATAAAAACTAAACCTAAAATAAAAATAAAATAAACCTAAAGTAAAATAAAATAAAAACTATATAAAAACTTAAACCTAATAAATGAACCTAACAATAAATAACAAATAAAACCTAAACCATAAACTAAAAAAAATACCTAAAAGTAAAATAAAAATAAATTAAACCTATACCTAAACTAAATAAAATAAAATAAACTAAAAATAAACCTAAACCTAAACTAAAAAATAAAACCTAAAAATAAACCTAAAATAAAAACCTAACACCTAAACCTAAAAAAATAAAAAAATAAAAAAACCTAAACCAAATCCTAAAAACAAAAAAAATAAAACATAAACCTAAAAAATAGAATGAAAATAAATCAAACTAAAAAATAAACCTAAATCTAAACCTAAACCTAAAAAATAAACTAGAATAAAAAACCTAAACTAAAATAAATAAACCTAAAATAAATAAACTAAACTTAATAAAAATAAAAATGAACCTATATAAATTAAAAAAATAAAAAAACTCAAATAAATTAAAAATAAACTAAATTAACCTAAACCTACCAGTTTACATAATTTAAAAAAATAAATAAAAATAAAAAAATAAAAAATAAATAGAAAAACCCTAACCCTAAACCCTAAACCCTAAAACTAACCCTAAACCAAAACCCTAAACCCTAAACCAACAACCTTAAACCCTAAGACCCTAAACCTTAAACTCTAAACCCTCTCCTTGAGATGGTCGAATGGCCATTAGAATCCAAACCCAATTCCATGTCCAATCAAGATGAGGGGGGTATACACCCCCTCATTTCCACTCAAACACACACACAAAAATCATTCCTCAGAGCCCTAGCTACACAAGATGAGCTACTAGAGCCATTTCCTAAGTTCCCAAGATCGTTCCTCGACCGAAAAATTCCATTCCCATCAGTGCCAAAAAAGGACACAACCATTTTTGACCTAACTTTCCCATTTCTCTATAAAATTGAAATTTACTTTGCACGCACCATCCTTAGGCCACGTCGAGCAGAACGAAGCATCTCCCAAGCTTCCCATGCACTGGAGGTGGGACTTCGATCAAAGATGTGCTCCAAATCATCAGTTCGTGGCTTTTTGAGTGAACAATGAGGAATTGATCCATTTTTTTCTCAACAAGGCTTCATGTCCAATAGATGAAGCTTTCTTAATTATTCGAGCTGCTGGTCTTTAACTCCGACGAGGTATGCTTCCAAAATTGAACCTTAGCCAAAAATGGGTTGGAAATTTTTGAAGAAAACTTGCATCTCGTGTGATCTTGACCGTTGGATCCTCTCTGATCGATATCATGAAGGTGTGGGATCCTTTTGGAGTTGATCCGAGCTCGGGTAAGCTCAGATCAAGTTAGCAATGCTGGACAGACTCCATTCTCTCTCACTCGCATGATGTTAGATCAAGCACCATCAGTTTCGCATGATCGAAATGGACAATCATGATTAAATCTGCTAGATCGATCTAATTTAATCCTATTAAGTTATCAGATAAATCGTAGTCGTCCAATCATAGATTAGACAGCGGACGAGAAGGAGCATCTGCTAGCACCGCGTAAGCGCTGAGTTGGATAAGTTTTAAGTAGACAGTCTCACGACGCCACGTTGAAAGCGTGTCGTGTTAGTGTGCCATGTGGAAAGTGCACCACGTCATCGCGCCATGTGGCGCAAATATGATTAGGTTTTAATTAGGCTAATTAATCATTTTTAATGGCTGAAACTTCTAAAAATCATAAAAAATTAGAGAGAAATAAAATAATGTAAATAAATACTCATTTTAAAAGTATTTCAAAGGAGAATTAATTAATAATTATCTTAACTAATTTTGAATAGTAATTAAAGTTTAATTGCAAAATTAATTAACTTAATTACTTTTTAATTACTTGAGCAATTAATCCTAAATTTTATGGGTTAATTTAATAGGATGGCCTCTGCCTCCCATGATTTTCTTGGGATTTATAGCTTACTTAATTAAGAAAATTGACTAATTAAACCTTAACTACTCTTTTAAGTTAATTAATGATTAATTAATCCCATGAATAGTAATAAATTAATTAATTAAGTTTATTAATCATTGTTCAATAGTAAGTGAACTAAGGAGTAGGGTTGGGACCCCTTTCCCTAAGTTTATTTGAGGCTTTTTTAAAATAAAATTAATTAATATTTAACTAATTAATTAAATCACTTAATCAAGTTGAAATCATAATCACATCAAACCTTAATTAATTAAATCATGGGGTAGATCTTTAGGTGTTTAATAAACTAAAGGAGTTTAATGAAATTATGGTTAGTCAATATGTGTGGGAGAACCATAAGAGTAATTAATTAAGACTCTTAATCTAATTTACTATTAAACCTGAGCTAATTGCATTAGGTCCCTATTATTTCCTAGGATCAATGCAAGTTTATTTCTCATGCAAATCATGTTGGCTCATAATTATTTAGTTAATTACTTTAAGGTGACATTGGTAAGGGTAATTAATTCATCTAATTATGGGTTCTACTTAATTAACCCATAAAATCAACTTAATTACATTTCCTTAAATTAAATTAAATCACTAATGTGGGAATTGGCTTAAAACAACAAGTGATGATTTCTCTTCTTCTCTTTAAATCAAATCAAATCCAAAACATAATTAATAAAAAAGCTTTGGTTTGCTTTAAATAATCTTATGTGATTTGATTGTCCTTAAGAACTAGTTTGGCTGAATGAATCACATGCTTATATTTGATTGTCTTCTTCACAATCATGTTAATTAATCCCTCTAATTCATTCCAAAATTTTTCTTTTGTGCTTACCTCCAAACCTACTTGAGGAGCATAGACACTTATAACATTGTTAATCTTAGTATCAACAATAATTTTTAAAGCTATAATTCTATCTCCACATATATTAATTTTTATAACATTATCCTTCAACTTTTATCTATAATCACACCTTCACCATTTCTAGTTCGACTTTTACCTGAATACCAAAGTTTAAAACCTAAACTATCAATCTCCTTGGCATTCTCCCATTTAGTTTCTTAAACACATAAAATATTTATCTTTCTATGAACCATAATATCTATTAATTCCATTAATTTACCTGTAAGAGTACCTATATTCCAAGATCCTAACCTAATTCTAGTTTCATGGACTAATTTCTTTGCCTGCATCCGTTTATAATGTGGGAACCTTTGCTTATTTAACACTAGATCTCGCTCTACATATTTTTCACTTCCATTTGCGCTGGTAGCATTAACAATGATTTAAAGGATTCATGTCATGATTATTTGACAAGTTTTGTTCATTACTACGAACCCTCCACTTTTCACATACTTGGGAAACAATGGTAGTGTTAAACCTAAACCTAAACTGAACTAAATAAAATAAAATAAACTAAAATAAACCTAAACTTAAACTAAAAATAAAACCTAAAATAAACCTAAAACCTAAACTTAGAAAATAAAAATAAAAACCTAAAATAAAATAAAAAAATAAAAAAATAAAATTATAACCTAAAATTAAAATTAAAATAAAAAAATACTAAAAATAAACCTAAAATACCTAAATGTAAAATAAACTAAAATAAATAAACTTGAACAAAATAATTAAACCAAAAATAAATAAACTAAACTAAATAAAAATAATAATAAACCTAAATAATAATAATAAATAAGATAAACTAAATAAAATAAAATAAAAACTAAACTAAATTAAAATAATATAAAATAAAAAAATAAAAACTAAACTAAAATAAAATGAATAAAACCTAAACTAAGCTAAAAAAAAAATAAAATAAACCTAAAAATAAAATACCCAAATAAAATAAAACCTATACATAAAATAAAAATAAACTCAACTTAAATTATATTAAAATAAAAACTAAATAAAGACCTAAGCCTAAAAAAAAAAACCTAAAATTAAAACCTAAAAATAAATAAAAAATAAAACCTAAACCCTAAACTTAAAAAAAAAATTTAAACCTAAAATAAACCAAAAAAAATAAACCTAAACCTAAATTAATAAACTTAAACCCTAAACTAAATAAAATAAACTAAAAAATCTAAACTTAAACTAAAATAAAACTTAAAATAAACCCAAACCAAAACCTAAAAAAAAAATAAAATGAAAACCTAAACCTAAACCTAAAAATAAAATAAAACCTAAACCTAAAAAAATAAATTAAAATAAAACTAATCTAAAAATAAATATAAACCTAAACCTAAAACGAAATAATAAAATAAAATAAAATATCTAAACTTAAATAAATAACATAAATAAAATAAAATAAACTAAATAAAATAAAAAAAACCTAAATAAAAATATAAAATAAACTAATATGTAAACTATCATTTTCTTAATTTAAAAATAACTAGAACTCAACCCTTAAACTATACTCAACCCCACCAAATCCCTACCTACCAAACTACTCTACCACCTCCTAACCATGACCCACCTAAACCCTGACTCCTCCCACCTTACCACTGACCCTGACTGAACTCTAAACCCTACCACCAACTCTTAAACTACTCACTAAACTGATCCCTAAACCTAGTTTAAACCCTCCTACCATTTAATACTTACCACTCTAACCACTAAACCCTCACAATCAGGCCTAAACTCTACCCATCTGTCTCCTCCTAAAACCTCCCTCTTTACCCTCCTAAACCCTCCCTCTCTACCTAAACCTAAATCAATTAAATAAACCAACCTAAATCAAAATTAAATAAAACCTAAAAATAAAATAAAAAAACCTAAACCTAAATAAATTAAAAAAATTAAATAAACCAAAATATGAAATAAAATTTAAACCTAAACTTAAAAACCTAAACTAAACCTTAACTAAATCTAAAAATAAAATAAAATAAATAAAACCTAAACTAAACTAAAAATTAAAATAAACCAAGAATAAACCTATAAAATAAAATAAACTAAAATAAACCTAAACCTAAACTAAAAATAAAACCTAAAATATACATAAAATAAAAGCCTAAAACCTAAACTTAAAAAAAAAATAAAGAAAACTTAAACCTAAACCTAAAAAAAAAAAACCTAAACCTAAAAAATAAAATAAAAATAAAACAAATTAAAAAATAAATAAAAATCTAAACCTATACCTAAAAAATAAACTAAACTAACAAAAATAAACCTAAATAAAAATAAAAAATAAAAAAATACTAAAAAAATAAAAAAAACCAAATAAACTAAATAAATAAATGTCGGTTTACTTAATTTAAAAAAAACTTAAACCCATAACATACCCTATCCTAACTAATCCTACACATAGCCCTACCTTCTAAACTACTCCCTACCCACTCACCCAACCTCTCCACCCATACTACCACTGAACTATTTAACCTACCTAAATAATCAAAATGTTAAACTAACCTCCTCACTAACCCTCCATCCTCCCTAACCATCACAACCACTAAAGCCTAAAATAAATCTAAAATAAAATAAACTAAACTAAAATAAATACCTGCACTTTCTAAATAAAATAAAATAGTAAACCTAAACTTTTGAAAATAAACCTAAACCTAAATAAAACCTGACCTAAATTAAAAAATAAAAAACCTAAATCTAATTCTAAAATTAAACTAAAATAAAATCCTAAACTAAAATAAATAAAAAAAAAAAACTAAACTAAATAAAATAAAATAAACCTAAATAAAATTAAAAAAATAAAATAAACCAAAATAAATAAAAATAAGCTAAATATACTAAATAAACTTAAACTTTTATTTATTTTAAAAAAATTAAAATAAACCTAAAAAAAATAAAATAAAAACTAAATAAAACCTAAAAAAAAAATAAACCTAAAATAAATAAAATAATCTTAAACCCTAAACTAAAAAAAATGTAAACCTAAACCTATACTAAAATAAACTAAACTAAAGTAAATAAAACCTAAACCTAAGCTTAAAATAAACTAAACCTAAACACTAAATAAATAAAATAAAATAAATAAAAATAAACCTAAACTAAACTAAAAGTAAAACCTAAAAATAAACTTATAATAAAACCTAAAACCTAAACCTAAAAATAAAATAAAACTTAAACCTAAACCTAAAATAAAAAATAAATCTTAAACATAAAAAATAAAATAAAATAAAAACTAAACTAAAAAATAAACATAAACCTAAACCTAAACCTAAAAAATAAAATAAAATAAATAAACTTAAAATAAATAAACTTAAATAAATAAATAAAATAAACTAACGTAAAATAAGTAATAAATAAACCAAATAAACTTAATAAACCTAAACATGTGGGTTTTAATTTAATAAAAATACCCAAATCCTAACCTATAAACCTAAATCCTAAACCACAAACCTAATCCTTACCCTAAACCACAACTAAACTGAAATAAACCCTAAACTCCTAAACCCTAAACCCTAAACCCTAAACCCTAAAACCTTATCCCTAAACCATAACCAAACCTAACCCCAATACCACTGAGCCCTAAAGCCTGACTAAAACTAACTCTACCATATAAACTTAAACTTAAAACTAAATAAAACCTAAAATAAAATAAATAAATAAACCTAACTAAATAAATAAAAAAAACCTAAACTAAAACTAAACCTAAACCTAAAATATAATAAAAAAAACCTAAAAAAAAATAAAAAATAATAAAATAAACTAAACTAAAATAAAATAAACCTAAGCATAAAAACCAAAATAAAATAAAAACTAAATGTAAAATAAAAGTAAAATTAACCTAAAATATAACTAAAATAAAATAAAATAAAAACTAAATAAACACCTAAACCTAGAAAATAAATCTAAAAAAAAATAAAAATTATAACCTAAACCTAAAATAAAAATAAAATAAACAAACTAAAATAAACCAATACCTAAGCTAAAATAAACTAAACCAAAATAAAAGGAATCTAAACCTAAACATAAAATAAACTAAACCTAAATTTAGACTTAAACAAAATAAAAAAAAAACTAAAAATAAACCTAAACCTAAACCAAAACAAAAAAAAGTAAAACCTAAAAATAAACCTGAAATAAAAACCTAAAACCTATCCCTAAAAAATAAAATAAAAACCTAAACCTAAACATAAAAATAAATAATAAAACCTAAACCTAAAAAATAAAATAAAAATAAAACTACAATAAAAAACCTAAACTAAAATAAATAAACCTAAAATAAATAAACTAAATAAAATAAATATAAAAATATTAACATAAATAGAAATAATATATAAAATTAATTAAAATAAATAAAAAAATAAACTTAATGAACTAAATAAAACTAAACATACTCATTTAGTTAATTTAAAATAAAATAAAATCCCAGCTTACCATAAACACTAAAACTAAACCCTGACTAGGCCCTAAACCCTAAACCTAAACCCTAAACCCTAAACTAAACCCTAAACCTAAACACTAAACATTAAATAAATAAATACAAACCTAAAAAACAAATAAAATAAAATAAAATAAAATAAATAAACTAAACCTAAACCTAAAATAAAATGAAATTAAAACTAAACTAAAATAAAATAAATAAAACTAAAAATTAAACTAAAAAAAAAAACTAAAAAATAAGCTAATAAAAAAAATAATAAAAATAAAATAAACCTAAATAAATAATACCTAAAAAAATAATATAACCTGACCCTAAATTAAAAGCCTCCTAAAAATAAATTAAACCTAAACCTAAACCTAAACCTAAATAAACTAATAAAATAAAGTGAACTAAAAATAAACCTAAACCTAAACAAAAATAAAACCTAAAATAAACCTAAAATAAAACCTAAACCATATACCTAAAATAATAAAATAAAACCCTAAACCTAAAAAATAAAAAATAAAATTGAAACCTAAAACATAAAAATTAAACTAAAATAAACCTAAACCTAAACATAAACCATCAAAATAAACTAAAAAAAACCTAAACTAAAATAAATAAACTAAACTAAATAATTAACAACAACAACAACAACAGCCTTAATCCCACTTGGGTGGGGTTTAAAAAACCATCTCCATTGTCCTATGTGTCAAATTCTCATTTAAATCAAATACTAAGATCATTTTTTATACATCTTAACCAAGTCTAGGTCTACCTCTCTTAAAGAATTAAATAAACTAAAATAAATAAAATAAATAAAATAATCCTAAATGAGTTTACTTAATTTTAAGAAATAGAAAATAAAAAAATAAAAAGAAACTCTAACCGTAAAGCCTAAATGCTAAAACTAACCCTAAACCCTAAACTCTAAACCCTAAACCCTAAACGCTAAAAATAACCATATACCCTAAACTCTAAACCCTAAATCCTAAAACCCAAAACCCAAACCATATCCCTACCACTAAACTAAACCACAAACTCCTAAAATCTAAACCATAAACCCCAAACCCTCAACCCTAAACCCTAAACCTAAACCCTCCCCCACCTAATACCAAAAAAAAAAAAAACCAAAAAACTAAAATAAAATAAAAAACTTAATCCTAAATAAAATAAAATAAAATAAACTAAACCTAAAGCCTAAATATGAAATAAAATTAAAATAAAACTAAAATAAAATAAAATAAAATAAAACCTAAACTAAATTTAGAAAAATAAACCTAAATAAAACCTAAATAAAATAATTGATAAAATAAAATCTAAATAAAATAAAATAACTAAATAAAACTAAAAAAATAAACCTAAAAAAAAAACCTAAACCCTTAAACATAAACCTAATAAATAAAATAAAATAAACCTAAACTAAATAACTAAAATAAATAAAATAAAACCACAGACCTAAAATAAATTAAACCTAAACCTAAACTAAATAAATTAAATAAATTAAAAAATAAACCTAAATAAAAAATAAACCTAAAATAAACCTAAAAACCTAAACCTAAAATAAAATAAAACCTAAACCTAAAGGTAAAAATAAAACTAAACTGAAAAATAAACATAAATCTAAACCTAAACCTAAAAATGAACTAAAATAAAACCTAAACTAAAATAAATAAAACTAAACCTAATAAAATGCCTGAATAATAAAATGAAATAAACTAGTAAATAAAATAAACTAAATAAACCTAAACCTACCAATTTATTTAATTAAAAAAACCCTAAACCCTAAGCTAACCCTTAACCCTAAATCTTGAAAACCCTAAACATAAACCCTAAACCCTAAAAACAAAACCCTAAACCCTAAACCCTAAACCCTAACCCTAAACCCTAAACCCTAAACCCTAAACCCTAAACCCTAAAACCCTAAACACTGCTAAACCTGACCCTAAAACCCTAAACTAAACACTAAAAAATAAAACCTAAACCAAACTAAATAAAATCTACAATTAAAATAAATAAAACTAAACCTAAATAAGATAAAATAAATAAAATAAAATAAAACCTAACTAAAACCTAAACCCAGCATAAAATGAAATAAACTAATAAAATAAAATAAAAAATTTTAAATAAACTAAACTAAAAAATAAAATAAGCTGGAATAAAACCTAAATAAAATAAAACTAAACATAAAATTAAAAATAAACATATAAAATATAATAAATTAAATATAAACCTAAACCCTGACTTAAACTTTTGGTTTAATTAAAAATAACCCTACCCTAAATCCTAAATCCTAAAACCTTACACCCTACCCTAACCTCCACATGACCTAAACCCTACCACTCTAACCTGACCCCATAACTGAGCCCAGGCCCACCTAAACCCTGGGCCCACCACTAAACCCTCCCCTCCAGACCCTTACCCACCCACCTAAATAAATCTAAAATAAAATAAAATAAAAAAAACTTAAGCTAAATAAAATAAATACACAAATGAAATAAAAACTAAAATAAAACCTAAACTAAACCTAAATCCATAAAACTAAACTTAAATATAAAATAAAATGAAAAAAAAAAATAAAGTAAAATAAAATAATTAAAATCTAAAATAAACTAAAAAAATAAAACAAACCTAAAAATAAAAAAAAAATAAATAAAATAAAAAAATAAAACATAAAATAAAAAAATAAAAAAAATAAAATAAAATAAAACTAAATAAACAAAACTCTGGTTTACTTAATTTTAAAAAGCCATAAACCCTAAACCCTAAATCGTGACCACAAACCCTAAGCGCAAACCCTAAACCCTAAACACTAAACCCTAAACCAAAAAAATAAACAACCTAAAACCTTAAAATAAACCCATCCAACCATAAACCTAAACCCTAAAACCTAAAACCTAAACCTAAAATAAATTACTATAAATCAATAAATAAAAAAAACTTGACTAAATAAATTAAATAAACAAAATAAAATAAAAACATAAACTAAAACCTAAATCTAAACCTAAACTTTAAAATAAAATAAAATAAAAATAAAAACTAAACTAAAATAAAATAAATAAACCCAAAATTAAACTAAAAAAAGAAAATAAATATATAAATAAAAACTTAAATAAAATAAAACTAGACATAAAATAAAAAAGAAAATAAAAACCTATACCTAGAAAATAAACCAAAATAAATAAAAAATATAACCTAAACCCTAAACTAAAAAAAAAACTAAACCAAAAATAAACAAAATAAAATAAACCTAAACCTAAACTAAAATAAACTAAACTAAAATAAATAAAACCTCAATCTAAACCTAGGGGAGATCGGGGATATAATGGTGGATCTCGCTACTCGAGAGTCCAGTGTGGTTCTGGGATAGAAATTGAAGAATCTACCTTATGGGCTGTCCTTATAGTAAAGCTTCTAGTTATCTAGGTTTTTGATTTGCTCTATGCATGCTCATTTTTTATCAATATTGTCGCTTGTGTCTTAGAAAACTTGGTGTGTTACTTGGTTGATGAAATCAAAAGAAGAAATGTTGAACATGAATTTGTTCTCTATAAAACAAAAAATACAAAAAATCTTAAACCCTAAACTAAAACCTGAACCCTAGACTTAAAACCTAAACCTTAAATCTTAAACCCTAAAAATCCTAAACCCTAAACCCTAAACCCTAAACCCTAAACCCTAAACACTAAACCCTAAACCTAATACCTTAAAGCCTAAACCCTAAACCCCAAATCGTAAACTCTAAACGCTCAACTAGCCCTAAACCCTAAATTCTCAACTAACCCTAAACCCTAAACCCTAAAAAGCTAAAAACCTAATCCTAAAATAAATAAAACTTAAAAATAAAAAAAATAAAAAAAGATAAACTGAAATAATATTATACAATAAAATAAAATAAAAACCTAAACTAAAACCTAAACCTTAACCTAAACCTAAACCTCACTAAAGATAAAAAAGCAAAATAAAATAAAACTAAATGTAAACCTTAAATAAAAAATAATAATAACAAAAAACCTAAATCTAAAATAAATCTAGAAATAAAAATAAACCTAAACACTTTAAACCAAACTAAACAAAATAAAATAAATAAAACCTAAGCCTAAATCTAAAATTAACTAAACCTAAATCCTATTCTAAATAAAATATAATAAAACTAAAAATAAACTTAATCCTAAATGAAAAAAAAAAAACATAAAAGTAAACCTAAAATAAAAACCTAAAACCTAAACCTAAAAATATAAAATAAAAACCTAAACCTAAACCTAAAAAGATAAAATAAAACCTAAACATAAAAAATATAATAAAAATAAAACTATACAAAAAATGAACATAAACCTAAACCTAAACCTTAAAAATAACTAAAAGAAAAAACCTAAACAAAACTAAATAAACATAAAATAAATAAACTAAACTAAACAAAAACAAAAAATAAGCTTAAATAAAAAGAAATCCTTAACCCTAAAGAAAAAAACCTAAACACTAAATCCAAAATGCTAAACTATAAAACTAATCTTAAACCTACAACCCTAAACTAAACCTCAAACCCAAAACCCTAAACCTCTAAACCCTGCCACTGACTCTGAGCCTAACTGATCCTACCATAAACTCTTTGTAAATCCACCCTTCATGGCTAACCTAACCACTCCTTTCTATCCCTAATCTAAAGTCAAACTTAAGCTATTGTAAACCCTAAACCTAAAATATAACCACTCAGATAAACCTAAACCCAAACTAACCCTAAATCCTAAAGCTACACTCCAACCCACCCTCTCTCCTCCCTCCATAAATCTAAACTAAACTAATCCTAACTAAATGCCAAAGAATACAATAAACTTCACTAAACCACTAAACCCACCTTCCCTAAATCTAATAAACCCTAAACCCTAAACCCTAAACCTAAACCCTAAACCCCACACAGTACTAAATAAATGAAAAAATAAATGTAAACTCTAAAACCTAATAAACCTAAACCTAAACTAAACCCTAAGAATGGGCAGAACCTTGAGGGTAAGAATGTCACCATCAACCAGGCTCAGTCTAGATCTGACAGTAGAGGCGAAGGTAGAAGTGGTGGTTATCATAGTGGTTGTGGGGGATATGGAGGTCCTGGTGGATATGGAGGTGGTGGTCGGAGCAGTGCTGGTTATGGAGGTGGGTGGAGCGACGGAGGTTACAGCCGTATTGGTGGTGGAGGGAGAGATCAGGGATATGTTGGTGGATCTGCTACTGGCTGGGTAGTTTTGTTGGGAACTTGAGAAATTGAAGAATAGCCGTGATCCGCGCTTATGGAACTGTGTCTTTATAGTAGAGGCGTTATCTAGGGTTTTAATTTTCTCACACATGCTCATTTTTATCTATGTCGCCACATGGGTCTTAGAAAACTTGGTGTGTTACTTGGATGATGATGAAAAATGTTGAATCTAAATTTATTCTTTGTTAAAAGAAAAATAAAACAAAAAACCCACAACCCTAAAATAAAACAACCCTAAAACCTTAACCCAAAACCATAAACCACATTAAACCCTAAACCTTTAAGCCGTAAACCCTAAACCTAAAACCTAATACCACCCTACACTACTCTAAAACCTGACCCAAACCCCAACCCCACCCTAAACTAAATCCCTAACCCCAAACCTAAATCCTAACCCCTATACTAAATCTAAAACCCACCCTACTCTTGCCCACCTAATCCCACAACCCTAACCCTACCCTAAACTCTTAACCCTAAACCCTAAATCACAAAAAGCTTAAAACCTAAACCTAAACTAAAAAAACCTATAAATAAAATAAATAAAAAGCCTAAACTAAAATAAGATAAAAAATATAATAAAATATTTACATAAACTAAAACTTAAACCTAAACCTAAACCTAAACCTAAACCAAAAAAATAATAATAAAAAATTAAAATTAAAATAAAATAAAATAAATAAAAACCTAAACTAAATTAAAAAATAAAATTGCAAATAAAATAAAAACTAAACCTAAAATAAAACTAAATAAAACTTAAACCTAAAATAAACCAAAATAAATAAAAAAAACTTAAAACTAAACTAAAAAAAAGCCTAAACCTAAAATAAAAAAAATAAAATAAATATAAACCTAAACTAAAATAAACTAAACTAAAATAAATAAAACCTAAGCCTAAACTTAAAATTAACTAAGACTAAACCCTAAACTAAATAAGATAAAATTAATTTAAAATAAACCTAATCCTAAACTAAAAAAAACATGAAAATAAACCTAAAATAAAAACCTAAAACCTAAACCTAAAAAAATAAAATAAAAACCTAAACCTAAACCTAAAAAGAGAAAATAAAACCTAAACATAAAATAAAATAAAATAAAACTAACAAACATAAACATAAACCTAAACCTAAAAATTATCTAAAATAAAACCTAAACTAAAATAAATAAACATAAAATAAATAAACTAAACTAAATAAAACAAAAAATAAATAAAATAAATCTTCAACCCTAAAACTAAACCACTAAATCTTGCTAAATCAATTAATCCCTACCCTACTACCACCTAAACCCTAAACCCAACTAAAAACCCAGGCTACTAAACCTAAACCTCCTAAACCTAAACCCTAGTGACCCTGAGCCCTAACCTTAAACCTAAACTGAGCTCTGGGCCCTAAGCTATCAAATACTAACTGATCCTCACCTAAACTCAATTTTAACCCTAACTTCCCCACTGACTATAAACCTCCATAACCAAACCTGACCTAAACTCAACTAACCTACTTTGTAAGTAAGCTGAGGAAGCTAAACCTCTAAACCAAACTAAACCTGGGCCCTAAATCTAAATCATACTAACCCTAAAACCCTAAACCCTAATGATACCCTAAACCTAAAACCCTAAATCCTAAACTGACTAAACCTAAACCTAAATCCTACCCTAAACTAAACCCTAAACACTAAACCTTAATCCTAACCTAAATGCAAAATAAAGCATAACTCCACTAAACCCTACTACCCCCTAAACCCTCTAAACTCCTAACCTAAACCAAAGCTCCATAAACTCTAAACCAAAATAACTAAATAAATTAAAAAATAAACCACCTAAAACTTAGTAAACCTAAACCTAAACCTAAACCCTAAGAATGGGTAGAACCTTGAGGGAAGGAATGTCACCATCAACAGCTCGCCCAAATCTGGGAGGCTAAGCAGAGGTGGTGGTTTTCACTGTGATTATGGGGGATATGGAGGTCCTGGTGGATATGGAGGTGATGGTCGGAGTAGTGGTGGTTATGGAGGTGGGAGGAGCGATGGAGGTTACAACTGTGGTGGTGGTGGAGGAAGAGTTCGGGGATGTGATGGTGGATCCTGCTACTCAAGAGATCGGGGTGGTTCTGATGGGAACTTGAGAAACTAAGGAACAGCCGATCGATCTGCTGCTTATGGAACTATGTCTTTATAGTAGAGATGGCTCTACTTATCTAGGGTTCTTGATTTGCTCTATGCATGCTCATTTTTTATCTATATCGCCACTTGGGTCTTAGAAAACTAAGTGTTTTATAGGGTTGATGAAATCGAAAAGAAGAAATGGTGAATCAATTTGTTCTGTTAAAAAAACCTTAAAAAAATAAAACCACGAACCTAAAACCTAAACCAAAAACCCTACCCCCTAGCTCACAGCCTAAAGCCCTAAACTAAACCATGTAAACCCTAAACCCTCACAACCCTAAATCCTAAACCCTAAAACCTCCCTAACACCCTAAACCCTAAATCCTAAACTAAACCCCACCACCCCACACTAATCCTAAACCCCAAACCCTACCCTAAAATCTAAATAACTAAACCCTAAATCATAAAGCTAAAACCTAAACTAAACTAAAAAAAATAAAATAAAATAAAAAAGCCTAAACCAAAATAAGATAAAAAATATAATTAAAACATAAACTAAACCTAAACCTAAATTTAAACCTAAACCAAAAAATAAATTAAAAAATAAAATAAAATAAATAAAAACCTAAACTAAATTAAAAAATAATAAATGTAAATAAAATAAAAACTAAAACTAAAATAAAAACTAAATTAACCTATAATAAAATAAAATAAAAACTATAAAATTAAAACATAACTAAAATAAACTAAATAAAACTAAACTAAACTAAATATAAACCTAAACCTAAACCTAGTAAAAACTAAACTAAAATATATAAAACCTAAACCTAAAATAAACTAAACCTAAGCTAAACATTAAATATAATAAAATAAACTATAAATAAACCAAACTAAATAAAATGAAACCAAAATAAACATAAAACCAAACTAAAAGTAAAATAAAACCCAAACCTAAACTAAAATAAAATAAACCTTAAAAATAAAATAAAATAAAATAAAAGTAAACTAAAATACCTAAACCTAAAAAATAAAATAACAAAACCAGGCCCTAATCCTACTCTAAACTGACTGACTACCTGATCACTGAGCTAACTCTGTTTGGCCCTCGGCCTAAACTCCCTAAACTCACACCTGGCCTGGGCCCTAAACCTAACTGACCCTATCCCAAAACCAAAACTACCATAAACTAAACCAACTCCACTGACCTAAATTCCCAAAACCCTCTAACTAAACTAAACCTCCCTGACCCTACCAAACTAAACTAAACCTAATCAGCCACACTAAACTCCTAAAACCAACCCTAAACCCTGATCTAACCAAATGCTAAAGCCAAAGCATAAACATTAAATCTTAACCCAACTCCTAAACCCACCTAAACCTAAACCCTAAACCAAACCCTAAACATAAACCTAAAGTAACTAAATAAATTAAAATAAACCTAAACCCTCTTAATAAACTAAACTAAACTAACTACTAATGCAGTTTGGTGACATCACCATGAACTAGGCTCAGTCTAGATCTGGTGGTGGAGGCGAAGCTAGAGGCAGTGGTTGTCGTAGTGGTTGTGGGGGATGTGGAGGTCCTGGTGGATATGGAGGTGGTGGTCGAAGCAGTGGTGGTTATGGAGGTGGGAAGAGCGATGAAGGTTACAACTATGGTGGTGGTGGAGAGAGAAATCGGGAATATGATGGTGGATCTTGCTACTCGAGAGGCCGAGGTGGTTCTGATAGGAACTCAGGAAACTAAACAACAGCCGATTCGATCTACTATTTATGGAAATGTGTCTTTATAGTAGAGATGATTCTAATTATCTACGGTTTTTGGTTTGCTCTATGCATGCTCATTTTTTATCTATATCGCCAGTTGAGTGTTAGAAAACTTAGTGTGTTACTTGGTTGATGAAATTAAAAAGAAGAAATGTTGAATCTGAATTTTTTCTTTGCCTAAAATAAAACCTGAACCTTAAACCTAAAACATTAACCCAAAACCATGAACCCTAAACCCACTAAAACCCATGCCCAAAGCACAAACTAAACTTAACTAAAACCCTAAACCCTAAACCTTTAACTCTAAACCCCAAACCCAAAACCCAAACCCAAACTAAATCCTAAACCTAAACTAACATAAACTACCACACCCTAAACCACTAAACCCTAATCCATAAACCCAAACCCTAAACCCTAAACCCTCCATAAACTCTCTAAAAAAACCATACCAAATAAAAATAAAGCTAAAAACTAAAAATAAAAAAATAAAATAAAATAAAGGCTAAACTAAAATAAAATAAATATATAATAAAATAAAACAAGTAAAAGCTTTCTGAACTAAACCTAAACCAAAATAAAATAAAATAAATAAAATAAACTAAAATAAAATAAATAAATGTAAACTAAACTAAAATAAAAAATGTAAATAAAATAAAGCTAAACCTAAAATAAAATCAAAATAAACCTATAATAAAATTAAAAACTAAATAAAAAACCTAAACATAAATTAAAAAAAATAAAATAAACCTAAACCTAAACTAAAATAAACTAAACTAAAATAAATAAGAACCTAAACCTAATCCTATAAAATAAACCTAAACCTAAACATAAACTAAATAAAAAATAAATTATAAATAAACCAAAACTAAAAAAATAAAACCTAAAATAAAAACCTAAACCAAAAAAAAATAAAATAAAACCTAAACCTAAAAAATAAAATAAAAATAAAGTAAACTAAAAAAAAAATAAACCTAATAACCTAAAAAATAAACTAAAATAACAAACCAAAATTAAAATAAATAAACCTAAAATAAATAAACTAAACTAAATTTAAAAATAAACCTAAATGAAAATAAGAAATAAAATAAATAAAAATTAAAGTAAAAAAACCTAACCATACTAGTTTACTTAATTTAAAAACAAAATAAAATAATTAAAAAATTTTAAAATAAAAAACTTTAATATAAACAATAACCCTAATCCCTAAAATAAAACCCTAAACCTACAACCCTAATCCTTAAACCCTAAACCCTAAAACCCAAAATCCTAAACCCTAAACCTTAAACCCTAAAGCCTTAACCCTAAAACCCTAAACCTTAAATCATAAACCTTAAAGCCTAAACCCTAAAGCCTAAACCCTAAACCAAAACCTAAACCCTAAGAATGGGCAGAACCTTGATGGCAGGAACATCATCATCAACCAGGCTCAGTCTAGATCTTGCGGTGGAGGCGAAGGCGAAGGTGATGATTATCGTAGTGGTGGTGGGGGATCTGGAGGTGCTAGGGATATGGAGGTGGTGCTCGGAGCAGTGGTGGTTATGGAGGCGAGAAGGAGGGATCGGGGATATAATGGTGGATCTCGCTACCCAAGAGTCTGGTGTCATTCTGATGGGAACAAGAGAAATTTAAGAATGGCCAATCCGATCTATTGCTTATGGAATTGTGTCATTAAAGTAGAAATAGTTCTAGTTATATAGGTGTTTTGATTTGCTCTATCGTGCTCATTTTTTATCAATATCATCGCTTGTGTCTTAGAAAACTTGGTGTGTTACTTGGTTGATGAAATCGAAAAGAAGAAATGTTCAATATGAATTTGTTATCTATAAAAAAAAATACCAAAATCCTAAACCTAAACCTTAAACCCTAAAACCCAAACCCTAACCCCTAAAAAAGCCATAAACCCTAAACACTAAAACCTAAACCCATACCCACAAACACTAAACCCACCTTAAAGCCTAAACCCTAAACCCCAAACTATAAACCCTAAATGCTCAACTAGCCCTAAACCCTAAAAAGCTAAAAAACTAATCCTAAACTAAATAAAACATAAAAATAGAAAAAATAAAAAAAGATAAATTTAAATAATATTAGACAATGAAATAAAATAAAAACCTAAACTAAAACCAAAACCTTAATCTAAACCTAAACCTCACTAAAAAATAAAAAGGGAAATAAAATAAAAACTAAACGTAAAAAAACCTCAAATAAAAAAAAAACTAAAAAAAAACCTAAATCTAAAAAATAAACCAAAAAATAAAGAAAAATAAACCTAAACACAAAACTTTAAAAAAACATAAACCTAAAATAAACAAAATAAAATAAACATAAACCTAAACTAAAATAAATAAAACCTAAGCCTAAACCTAAAAACTAAATAAAATATAATACTAAAATAAAATTAATCCTAAACTAAAAAAAACTTAAAATAAACCTAAAATAAAAAACCTAAACCTAAAATATAAAATAAAACTAAACCTAAACCTAAAGAGAAAATAAAACCTAAAATAAAAAAAATAAAACAAACTAAATAAAATAAACATAAATCTAAACCTAAACCTAAATAAACTAAAATAAAATTCAAACTAAACTAAAATAAACTTAAAATAACTAAAATAAACTAAATAAACAAAAATAAACTTAAATAAAAATAAATCCTCAACACTAAAACCTGGACCCTAAATCCAAATGCTGAGAAACTAATCCTAAACCTGACCCTAAACTACCCTAAATCTCAAAAGCTGAGCCCAAACCTAAATCCTGAGCCTAGGCCCAATCCAACACTAACAAAACCCTGAGCTCACTAACCCTAAATCCTGGGCTCTGGTTTGAGAGGCTGGGCCAACCACTGGCTGACCTCCTAAATCTGCACTGAGCCCTAAAGCCCACTAAACTAAGGCTGACCCTAAATCCCAATCATAAGCCCTGAGGCCTAAAAAGACCCTATTAAACTCAAACCACTCTAAACCCTAAACCATAACCCACCAAACCCTAAATTCTACACCTAAACCATCCCTAAACCTAAACCCTAAACCTAAACCCAACCCTAAATCTAAACCCAAATCCTAACATGCTACATAAATGAATAAACCCAAAACCCTAAACACTAAACCTAAACCCTAAACCACTAAACTAAACCCTGACCTAACCTAAACCCTAAACCTAAACCTAAAGTAACTAAATAAATTAAAAAATAAACTTAAACACTAAAACCTAATAAACCTAAACTTGAACATAAACCCTGAGAATGGGCAGAACCTTGAGGGCAAGAACGTCACCATCAACCAGGCTTAGTCTAGATCTGGCGGTAGAGGCGAAGGCAGAAGTGGTGGTTATCGTAGTGGTTGTGGGGGATATGGAGGTCCTGGTGGATACGGTGGTGGTGGTAGGAGCAGTGGTGGTTATGGAGGTGGGAAGAGTGACGGAGGTTACAGCCATGTTGGTGGTGGTGGGAGAGATCGGGGATATGATGGTGGATCCTGCTACTCGAGAGGCTGGGGTAGTTCTGATGGGAAATTGAGAAATTGAGGAAGAGCCGATCTGATCTACTACTTATGGAACTGTGTCTTTATAGTAGAGATCGTTCTAGCTATCTAGGGTTTTTGATTTGCTCTATACATGCTCATTTTTTATCTATGTCACCACATGGGTCTTAGAATACTTGGTGTGTTACTTGGTTGATAAAATCAAAAAGAAGAAATGTTGAATCTAAATTTGTTCTTTGTTAATAAAAAGAAGAAAACAAAAAACCCTCAACCCTAAAATAAAACACAACCTAACCTAAAACCTTAACCCCAACCATAAACCCTAAACCTTTCATAAAGCCCTAAACCTAAAACCCTACTTAAATCCTAAATCAACCCTAAACCCTAAACCCAAACCCCAAATCCTAAACCCTAACCTCTAAACTAAACCCAAACCAAAATCTCTACTAAACCCCTAAACCCTAAACTCTAAACCACAACCCAATCCTAAACCCCACCCTAAACCTAATAAACTCTAAACTAACCTAAACCTAAAAAACAATAAACCATAAAGCTAAACCTAAAATCTAAAAATAAAAAAATCTATAAATAGATAAATAAAAGTGTAAACCAAAATAAGATAAAAAATATAATAAAATATATACATTAACTAAAACCTAAACCTAAACCTAAACCTAAACCAAAAAATAAAATAAAAAATTAAAAATAAAATAAAATAAAATAAAATAAATAAAAACCTAAACTAAATTAAAAAAATAAAAATGTAAATAAAATAAAAACTAAACCTAGAATAAAAACTAAATAAACCTATAATAAAATAAAAACTAAATAAAAACTTAAATCTAGAAAATAAAACTAAAAAAAATAAAAAATAAAACCTAAACACTAAACTAAAAAAAAAACCTAAACCTAAAATAAAAAAATAAAATAAATATAACCATATACTAAAATAAACTAAACTAAAATAATTAAAACCTAAAGAACTTAAAAATTAATAAGCTAACTAAACTAAATAAAATAAAATAAACTAAAATAAACCTTATCCTAAACTAAAAAAAAACATAATAAACCTAAAACCTAAAACCTAAAATAAAATAAAAACCTAAACCTAAACCTAAAAGGAAAATAAAACCTTCATAATAAAGAAAATAAAATAAAACTAAATAAAACATAAACATAAACCTAAACCTAAAAATAAACTAAAATAAAAAACCTAAACTAAATTAAATAAACTTAAAATAAATAAACTAAACTAAATTAAAACAAAAAATAAACTTAAATAAAAATAAACCCTCAACCCTAAAAAAGACCTAAACCCTAAATCCTAAATGCTAAACCGTAAAATTAATCCTAAACTTACAACCCTAAACCTTAAACCCTAAACCCTAAACCCTAAAACCCTAAAGCTTAAACCTTAAACCCAAAATCCTAAACCATAAACTCCAAACTAAACCCTAACCCCAAACAAACCCAAGAACCCTAAAACCTAAACCCAAGCTTCTGAGCTTTAAACCACAACCCAACCCCTTTTGAGCCAAATTTTAATCCTACCCAAATTGGATTGAACTAAACCCACCTAAGCCTCACATTGTGAGCAACAATCATCATGAGATGATCAATCATTCAAATTGGGTCAAACCAAGTCAAACCTAAGGGTTGACCAAGTCAACACTTAGCCAAAATGAAACTTAAACTAGCTAAAATCCACCATAACCAAATTGATTGAAAACATTGATCAAAACTCATTCATGATAAATGTTTAAACTTGATGAAGTCATCATTTGATCCTAACCTAGCCCAATTGGCCACTTGACCCAAGTTGACCCAACGTGACCTAAAAAGCCAAAATGTGTCAAAACCTGATCTAAGCCATATTGATTGAAACTAATGGGTCAAGTTCATTCCAAATCACTTGTTGAACTTGACCAAAGCTCCAATTGGCCAACTAGACCCAACCTAGCCCAATTGACCTTGAACCCAACTTGAACTAGAAGGTCAAATTGAGCCAAATCCAAATATAAACCAAATTGATTGGAAACAAAGATACTAATCTATTTCAAATGATCAACCAACACATGACCTAACCAAAATAGTCAAATTGGTCAAATTGGTCAACTTGACCCATTTGACCTAAATGAAATCAAGTGAACCAAATTCAAATATAAATCAAATTGAACCAAACTAATGATGCCAAAACATTTCAAATGGTCATATGAACTTGACCCAACCCTTGGTTTGACCCAATTTGACCAATTGGTTGACTTGACCCAAGTTGACCCATTTTGACCTAAATGGCTGAACATTAGCCAAATCATATCAAACCAACTCCAAATTCATTGAAACTTGGACCAACCCATTTTTCAATCATACCAAACATATTCAAATTGAAATCCAAGCCAAATGTCCATTTTACTCCCAGGCCATAGGGTAACCTAAAATCAAAACCACTTGGAATTTGGTCAATTCCTTTTCATGGACACTTAGAATCCTCTTAGTGGACCAAATGGTCACTAATGAGGATGGTGCACATGACCCATTTGGTTTGGGTCAGCCAAACCCAACCTAAGGCCAAAACTAACTACCTCACTTGACATGGGCACATGGGAATCCTTCCTCCACTCATTTCAAGCACATGGGAGCTTCACTACTCCACTCCACACCCAAAATTGAATGCCATGACACTCTAAATGGCCTAACAAACCTATTGAAAAGGGTGAATTGGATCAAAATGGTAAAAGAGCTTGTTGTCATTCGATTCACCTAGGGGGCGATATACTCCCCCTAATTCCACTTGAATTCAACACTCACACACTCGATTGAACTTAGGGAACCCAGAGCAAGCATTGGCAAGTCTCCCCAAGTTTCCTAGAGCCATCTCCAATTCTCCATTTTTGATTTCTCTTAAACTGAAAATAGGGGAGCTCCCTCAAATATCCATCTCATTCAATACACAAAATTAGCTCAATTCTTCTTGCAAGCTTCTTCAGAGGACTCAATCAAACTCACTCCAAGCTTCATCCAAGTTCTCAAGGCAAGGGAGAGGGGACTTTGATCAAGGCCGTGAGCATTTGAAGGTGAGCTTAGTCTATAGAGAGATCTACTCAACCCCAAGGCTTTAAACTTTCAACAAAGCTTCATCTCCACTAGACGAAGCTACCTCAACAGATTTGAGCAACGGTGATAGCCTCCGGTGAGGTATGGATCAAAACCAAGCCTAGAATAGGGAGTGTGTTGTCTTTTGTGAAAGGAATTTTCATCTCAAGTAAAACAAGTCGTTGCATGTCTTCTCCCTTGCATGATGATGGTGTGGGTTGAGTTTGAACTCAATCCGAGCTCGGATCATGCCATGGAAGATGGACGGTGGCCATCTCCTGCACACGAGTTCAAAGACAGATCATGAACCATCCATCCATGTATTTTGGATGGATTTCCATGATCAAGCCGCATAGGATCTTTGATCTAATCCCTTAAGAATTGTGGGCTCAATCTCAAATGTGATCAAAGATTGAACGGATGAGGAGAAAGTGCGTAGCACCACCACTGATGTGGCACTGTGATGTGACAACTTAAGTGACCATTCCTATCATGCCACATGGAAAGCTGCGCACCGCGTCTGCCACCACATGGTGTCAATGGGATTAGTCATTTAATTAGGCTATTTAGTTAATGGATAATCATGGAAACTTCAAAATAGCATAACTAATTCTATAAAAATTATAAAAATACAAAGTAAAAAAATCGTAAATATTTTTGTTAAGAGAATAGTCTAAAATTGTTTCAAATGGATTTTGAATAGTGTATTTTCCTTAATTTGAGTTTTAATGAAAATTTAATAATCCTAATTACTCCCTAATTATCCCACTGATTAATTCCAAACTTCTCATGTGCATTTAGGGGGATGACTTCTGCCTCCCCTAATTTTCTTGGGATTTATTGATGGGTTAATTAGGAAGATCAATTAATGAATCCTTAATCACTCCCCTTATGTAATTAAGGGTAATTAAGCATATGAATAGTGGTTTAGTCTCTTTATTAAGTTAATTAAGCCTTGCTTAAGTAGAGAAGAGGTTTATGGAATGGTTTTGGGGAATTTTTCCTAAGCCATTCCCTAAACCCCTTTCCTTCCTTAATCCAAACTCAACTAAGGGCTAATCCGATAATCACTTGCTTAATTTCTTTCATAAAATTTTCAAAACATTCTAGAACTTAACCAATACATCTTGGGTTGGTGTTTAGGTGTTCAATAACCTAAGTAGCTTAAGCAAATCAAAATCTAACCCACATGTGTGGGAAAGGTTATGAAAGTACTTAAATTAAACACTTTAACTTAATTAATCATTAATTGTGAGCCAATTGCATTAGGTACCTTTCTTTCCTAGGATGCATTACTGATTTAAATTTCTTGTGGTTTTATGCCATACATTGGCTCATAATTATTTGATTAAACATGTTAAAGTAGTGTAGGTAAGGGGTAATTAATGCACTTAATTCATACCTTAACCTAAACCAAAATATAAAAATCATATAATGGTTCTAAAATTAAATTAAAATAACATACACAAGTGGAAAATTGGTTAGGACTAGCAAACCTCTTCACATTTCTTAAATTTAAATTAAACTCAAACAAAACTAAAAACCTCTTTAAAATAAATTTGATTTGCTTTAAATAATTCTATTTCATAGGATTGTCTTTAAGAATTAATTAGAGTGAATGAATTTACATGCTTTCATCATTTTATTTCTTTTCTAGCATCCTAAAATGTGTATGCCATATGTAAATCATGCATTCATGCTTTTTGATAATCAAATTAAGAGATGAAATGTTTCCTTTATGTCAAATTGCATGTTTTGGCTAAAGTAATAATATGAATGGCTATTATCACTATTAAATCCAAAATTACTTTCAAAGCTTATGAATCAAACATCAAAACTGAAAGGTAAGCTATTTATAATTATTTATTAGTTTGCATGTGAGTAAAAATATAAAGATGTGCACAGTGTGGCTTTCCTTCCCTTTTCTTTTAGCATAGTTTTGAATAGGATTTGGCAAAGTGTATAGTTCATTTGAAAAGGGCACAACACTTGCTTAAATCCATTCCTATACATTCCTATGTTATTACTTAAGAAGTACATCCATACTTACACATATAAATTACATAAACAGATCAAACAAAATGAACACAAACTTTTGCATCTTTCTTTTTTCCATTCATTTCTTTTGTACATGTATATGTATTTAAGGAAAGTGGTATATTAGTCGACAACCCTACGATTGCAAGGCTTTAAGTAGCCCTAAGTAGGACTTGTACCTTACACCCCAGGTGCTAACAATGGTGATGTACGCACTTATACCTTTCATACATATATGAGTGCATATAAAAAAGGATAAAAGAATCCCTCTTTTTGTACTTAACAAAATCATGCATCATAAAAACATTCAAATTTTTCAAACAAATTTTCTTAGCATTCATCATTAAAGTGTGCTAAACATTTCCATTTGCATGTATAGATATGCTTAGGATTCATTCATATGCATGTTACACATGTTGGGAAAGAAATGAAGTGATGTGTGTTTTGTGATAGTACTTCACTTTACTTAATCTTAAAATGCCTTTCTTTTTGAATAGGTTTGTTTAGGGAAAATCTAAACTTAGGATTAATTAGAACACACAATAAAATATCCACTAAACAAAAATTAAATATGAATCCACCTTAGAATTTACTTAAGGTAAAGAGGAAGGAGAAGTTCTCTTCTCTTTTCCTCTATTTACAACTTAGTAATTAATTATAAGATTCACTTAAACCAAATAAACTAAAGAAACTAAATCACTTACATGAAACAAACCCTCTAAGTTGAACATTTTCATACTTAGAAAACTTCAATCTCAATGCCCAGCTAAGCATACCACACAAACCTTAAATAGCACACACATTAGGCTAAGTCACCATTTCTAGCTTTAGGTTAGGGTGGTGCATGGTTTGATGTTTGCTTTTATTTTGTGATGTTTTGTTTTAGTCTGGATGTTAGGGTGCATGTGCATAGCCTGAATGGTAGGGCGATCTTAGTCTAACCATTGTCTTATGAAGGGATTGTGCTTAAAGGGTGTTATAATAAAAATATAACTGCTTTTGCTATGCAGGTGCTTATACCCCTAAGCATAATCCAAAATAGGCCAGGTGGACTTGGTTACACATGTGTGGGGTGCTAAGTCCAATTTATATATATACATGCTTGGGATTGTATGGTTTGTTTGGCTAATCTCTATTTTTGTTTTAATTAGATTTCCTTTTCCCATTTTCATGTAATTTTGCAATTAGGATTTTTGAATGATTGTTATGGGGATTAGGATGAGCATTGGTCATAAGATCATGTCTTATGTACCATGTGAAGCCTTTGGAGAAACCACATTCCAACCAACCAAAGAAGAAAAACAAAGAAGAAAGAAGAAAGAAGAAAGAAGAAAGAAGAAATGAAGAATGAAGACCACCATAACATGAATACCTTGCTTGATTGTATTTAATTCATTTGTAATCCGGGTTGTATATTGGTAGAGCTTGGCTACCCAATTTGTTTTTTTGGGTTTGTGAAGTGGAGCTCAACCACAAATGGCCTTTTATTCTATTGTGCTAGTTTTATAAATTGATTGATGTTTGTTTAACTTGCGCATTAAGATGGCATCTTTTCTTAGTTTCTTCCTTGCTTTGATGTATGGCCTGGATGATTAGGCTCTTAGGAAAATAAATTTTCTAATTAAATAACTCAAATTAAAAATAAACAACTCATAACATCACCTAAAGCTTAGGTTATAAAATAAGATAAAAGAATTAGCAGGCCCTTAGCTGGATGGTGTCTTACTTTTCTAACATCATGCATAAAAAGCATATTATTTCACTCTTGATTGGAGGGCTACCACCTTTACCAATGAACTTGGCTTGACTTGTGAGAGCCATGGTGGAAACACACCTCCTTATCTTTGATTTTATAATCTAATTTCTCATGCATTAGGCACATAAATCCTAAAGCTGTCAAATTGATTGTCCAAAATAAAAATAAAATGTAATAAAATTTGCATTAGATTTAAGTCATTAAAGCATGCCCTACATGATCTAGTCTCTTAGGGAGAGTGTTTAAGGACTTAGTCTCTTTCTAAATAAATAATAGCTTAGATATCTTGCAAAAGCATTTGACTTGCCTACATATTTTAAAATCGTAGGAGGAGTTAGTTGGCAGCCACCCCCAGGTAGTTGTAAGTCCAACGGTCGGGTGGTTTATCCTCTCTTATGGAGGTAAACCAAATACCCATTTTTGCCTTAGATTTAGGTCATCTTTTGCCCCATGCTAAAGCTCCCAGATTTAGGTTTAAGGGTTGCTACTTCCCTTTGCGGGCTATGAGCATAAATCCTCACCTCTTAAGCATTTTTGTGACCTTATATCATTGAATTATAAGCCCTAGCATTCTAATAAAAATTCAACTCAAATAAATCAATTAGTTTCAAAAATGTAAAACCCCATCATAGGATAGTTAGGGGTGCTTACTAGTCTTCCTAGTATCTTAAGCACCCCCTACTTATTTTCATTTTGCTTCAATAAGAACTCCCTCATCTTGATTGAACCCACTAGACTTTAAAAAAATAAACCAATCGATTGATAGTCCTACCTTTCAAAATCTTTGGAGATAACAACCATTTACCTTAATCGATAGTATTCCTAAGGAATCTTGTTGCTTAGGATATAATTAACTATGGGGGCTTGCTGCTGCAGGGAACTTAGCAAACCCTGTTTAAAATAAACCTTGCATTACTTTCCATGTAAAGTAGGAGAAGAATCTTTAGTACAATCCAAAGGCCCATAGTCCTTAGGAGTCCTTATTGAGGTGATTAGGTCCATTGTAGGGTGGTGACTTCTATCTCTCGAGATAGTACACCTTTTCTAAATACCATACTTGATCACCCTAATAAGAACATCTGCGGATCTGCATGGCATCCCAACAAAGCATATTTTATTTATATTTATATTTTTCATTTATCCTTCTTTCTCCTAAAAAGTAAAGGGGGATAGATGAAGGCAGAGATATGTATAAAATTTTTACCACGCACATTTGGTTGGGTCATATTATGGGAGGTGAAATCACCTCACCCTCCCATTGGAGCATTTGAAACCCATAGGACACCCATGATTCCTCCTTGGACCTCCACACCTTCAACCAACCAAGCCGAGAACTCACCTCCTCCCACCATGACTCCCGAGATGGCCAATGGTCCTAGAAGCCAAACCTGATCCTACCATCCAATCAAGATGAAGCGGGGTATACACCCCCTCATTTCCACTCAAACACACAAAAATCTTTTCTTAAAGCTCTAACTACTAAAGATGAGCTGCTAACGCCATTCCCTAAGCTCTCATGCTTGTTCATTGAACAAAAAAATGCCATTCCCGTCGATCGCAAAATAGTACACTCCCATTTCCAACCTAAACTTCCCCATTTTTCCATCAAACTCAAATTAATTTTGGACACACCTTCCCTAGGGCTCATCGAGCAAGAACGAATCATCTCCTAAGCTTCCTAAGCACCGGAGGTGGGACTTCGATCAAAGCTGAGCTCCAAATCATCGTTTAATGGCCTTAGTGAACGTCAAGGAATTGATCCAATTACTGCTCAATAGGGCTTTGTCTCCACTAGATGAAGCTTCTTCATTTGTTTGAGCTATCGGTCTTGACCTCCGATGAGGAATGCTTCCAAAACTGATCCTTAGGCAAAAATGGGTTGGAGCTTTTTGAAGAAAACTTGCATCTCATGTGATCTTAACCATTGGAACCGATTTGATTGATGTCGTGAAGGTGTGGGATCCTTTTGGAGTTAATATGAGCTCGGGTAAGCTCGGATCAAGTGAGCAATGGTGGACGGACTTCATTCTCCCTCACTCATGATGTTAGATCACGCACCATCTATTCTGTGTGATCAAAATGGACAGTCATGATTAGATCCTCTAGATCGATTTGATTTAATCCTATTAAGCTATGGGATTAATCATAGCTGTCAGATCTTAGATCGGATGGTGGACGAGAAAGCGTGTCGCCACCCATGCGTGCGAGTTGGATAAGTTTTAAGTATCCAATCTCGGATGCCATGGAAGGTCAATGTGTCATGTGGCGCCAACAGGACTAGGCTTTAATTAGGCTTAATTAATCATTTTTAATGGCTTAAACTTCAAGAAAATCATAAAAATAATAGAGAAATAAAAATGCAAATAAATACTCATTTTAAAGGTATTTTAGAGAAGAATTAATTAAAAATGATCTTAATCAATTTTGAACAGTAAGTAAGGTTTAATTAAGGATCTAATTACAAAATTTATTAGCATAATTACTTTTAAATTATTTGAGAAATTAATCCCAAAATTTATGGGTTAATTTAATGGGATGACCTTATTGCTCACTTAATTAGGAAAATTGACTAATTAAATCTTAACTACTATTTTAAGTTAATTAATAATTAATTAATCACTTGAACAGTAATGAATTGGTTAATTAATTTTATTAATCATTGTTCAATAGTAAGTGAACTAAGGAATAGGGTTGGGACCCCTTTCCCTAAGTTCCATTCACCCTTTTTTAAAATGAAATTAATTAAGACTTAACTAATTAATTAAATCACTTAATAAAATTGAAATCATAATCACATCAGATCTTAATTAATTAAATCATGGGGTAGATCTTTATGTGTTTAATAACCTAAAGGAGTTTAATGAAATTATGGTTAGTCCACATGTATGGGAAAACCATAAGAGTAATTAATTAAGTTCTTTAATCTAATTAACTATTAATCATGATTGCATTAGGCCCCTTTTATTTCCTAGGATCATTGCAAGTTCATTTTCTATGCATATCATGTTGGCTCATAATTATTTAGTTAATTACTTTGAGGTGACATAGGTAAGAGTAATTAATTCATCTAATTAAGCCTTCAACTTAATTAACCCATAAAATCAACTTAATTTTATTTCTTTAAATTAAATCAAATTACAAATGTGGGAATGGGTTTAAAATAACAGGTGATGATTTCTCTTCTCTTCTTTAAATCAAATCAAATCCAAAACTTAATTAATAAAGAAGCTTTGGTTTTCTTTAAATAATCTTATTTGATTTGATTGTCCTTAAGAACTAGTTTGGTTGAATGAATCACATGCTTATATTTGATTTCCCTCTTTCCAATCATGTTAAATTTGGTATGTCATTTGAATTCATGCATCCATATTTTCAAAATCAAGTAAAATAAAATGGATTTCCTTTATGTAAGCTTGCATGTGTTGATTTAATTAATATATGCATGTCTATTATCACTATTAAATCCAAATGTATTTTTCAAAAGCTTATAAATGAATAACAGTATGTGTTATGATGCTAGTTATAAATGCATAAAAAATGCATGTGCTTATAGCTTAAGTGTTTAAATGTTGAGTTCTCTTTCTTTTATTCATGTGTTGATTTATATAAGATTGAATCATAAGGGGTATATAGTTTATACATCTCGAGAATACGAGGCCTTAGCTAGCTCCAAGGAGGTCATTTGACTACTTCACTTCCCTGTTTAATAATGACACATACCATTTGATTTCGTTCTTATGTATTTCGACATTAGAATTTGGATAAAGCTTTAATTTATATATATAAATGATTCAATCAAACAAAATATACAATGTTTGCATTAATTTCTTTCTCTCATTTATGTATACATCTATGTGTCTAAGAAAAGCAAGTATATAGTCTGAACATCCCAAAAATATGATGCTTTAATTAGCCCCAAAGAGGTCATTTGATTACCTCACTTCCCTAGTTTAACAATGACACATAGTTGCATATATCTTTGTACATGTATATGTATATGTGAATAGTGAATGAAAATCCCATTTTACATTAAAATTGCATGCATTCATAATTGACTAAGTGGTTGAATTAATTAGCCATATGATTTAGAGGTTACTTCCTATTTTCATGTATATGAATTTACATATGTTTTAATGCAAATGGGTACATAGACTAGACATCTCGAGAATACGAGGCTTTAGCTAGCTCCAAGGAGGTCATTTGACTACTTCACTTCCCTGGTTTAATAATGACACATGACTATTTAATTTCATTCTTATGTCATTTTTGTATAAGAATTTTGATAAAGTTCTAAATTAATATGTTTAAATAATTCAATCAAATAAAATATAAATTCTAAACATACATATAGATTCATAATTTAAGTGTGCTAAAATATGTTACATGTATAGATGCACTTAGGATTAAATCATATGCATGTTACATGTGATGGAAAAGAATGATTTATATATGTCATGTGGTAGTAATTCAAATAAATTAATCTTAAGATGTCATTCATTTTGAATAGGATTATTTAAAGTGAACCTAAACTTAGGATTAATTAAATCATTTAATAAGCCATTCACTAAAGAGATCTAAATCAAAATAATATAGTTTAGAAAGTGACTTAAGGTTGGGATGAAAGAGGGAAATCTATTCCTCTCTTTATAATAGTTAGTTGCTAAGTGTAATCAAATGAAACAAAAGAAAACACAAATTAAACTAGTTCAAGTGAAATCAACCTTTTATGTTAAATTGAATCCTTCTACACTTAGAAAATACAACACTAGTGCTAAGACTTACCACATAAGCCTTAACACACATTAGAATTAAGTCACCACTTAGCTCTAAGTTAGGATGGTGTATGATGTGATATATGTTTTGTTTTATGATGTATTATTTTAGATTGATGTTAGTGTATCCTTGTAGACTGAATGATAGGCCAATATTACCTTAATCATGTTTTCTACATGGGATTATACTTAAGGGATGCTTAAAATAAATGTGATGCTCCTTTTATAGGTTACTTAAATCCTTAAGCATAATCCAAGTTAAGATAGATGGGCTTAGTTACCCATGTGTAGGGTGCTAAGTCCAAATTATAAATACAACTACTTGGGATTATATGTATATTTAGCTAACCTCTATTTTTCAGGTGTAGTTAGATTTACTTTTCTCACATAAATGTAATTTTTGTAATAGGAAATAGAATTAGTGCTATGGGGATTAGATGAGCATGGTGAAGGCTTTGTCTATACCTGTGATGTCTTTAATGGAAGAACCATCCAAATCAAAGAAGGAACCAAATCAGAAATGGAGATATGAAGAAAGAAGACCCCCATAACATTTAATACAATTATATTCTTTCATATTCCAGTTGTATAAGGCTGAGCTTGGCTACCTATCTTTTATCTCTTGTATGGTGGTACTAGCACACCTTTTATTCTTTGATAGTTTATATAATTGTTTGATGTTATATTTACATTATGCATTAGGATGGCATGCTTTTCATAGTTTCTTAAATGATTGTTACTTTAATGTGTGGCTTAGATAAGATTATGCGCTTAAGATAAAAATAACTTTTCTACCCAACTAATCACTCATACTTAATTTTAAATAACTCATAACCTCATCATAAAGCTTAAGGCATAAATAAGATAATTAAAAGATTTAGCAACCCCTTAGCTATATGGTTGTATGTTCCACATCATGCATGCATATTCTTTCTCTCTTAAACATGAAAGATCTCCATCCTTGTACGATAAATGAATGCTTGGCATGTGAGGGCATCCCTTGTGGTGGAGAACACCTTCTTCTAGCTGATTTAACCCATAACCTATTTCATCATGCATTTAGGCATAAGAAATCCGAAAGCCTCTATCAAAATGATGTGTCTAAAATGAAATAAAATTTGAAAAGATTTTTGCATCTATAAATTAAGTCATATGCTACCACTCATGCTCTAGTCTCTCTGAGTGTGTTTAGGACTTTAGTCTCTTTCTAATTAAATAACTACCCTAGTATCTTCCAATCCATAAAATTGTGGTTTTAAAATCATAGGAGGAGTTAGCATCACTCTGAGGTTATAAGTCCAAAATTAACAATTTATTCTCTCTCTTGGAGGTATATGTCCACATTGCTTAGATTTAGGTTGCTTTAGTTTGTACTAAAGCTCCATGATTTAGGATCCGAGTAGTTTTCCTTGACTGAGCATAAATCATCACCTCTTAGGCATTCCCACAACCTTGTGTTGGTGGATTATAAGCCATAATAATCTAATTAAATTTCAACTCAAAACATATAAATCTCCTCAACTTCAAAATTATAAAACCCAACCATATGATAGATTGGAATGCTTTAGGCCTCTAGTATCATGAGCACTTCCTACTTATTTCATTTGGATTCCAAAATAAGTATTTTCTTGAACTTTCCCAATTGATTTTCCAAATAGAACCAATCCTTCGAGTAAGTCTTCATCATTGAATGTAACTCCTAAGATGTCCTTCAAGTGGCATGCCTCACCTTTAGTAGTGGTCAGTAAGCATATCTCTAGATCAAGTAAGGCCTTGATTAGAGATTCTCTCATATCTTTGGATAACAAGGGCATCTATATGCTTAACTTATGGAAACTTTCTAAGGTGAGCTAAGACATTGTAATCAACTCTAGCTTGGTCTTCCACAAGATTATCTATGGGTGGATCATCTTATGGAGGCTATCCTCAGAACCAATGACTTGCTTACCCTTATCAGAGGTGCTACCCTAGGAGGTTGAACTTTACCCGTGTGGGTTGACTTGTGACCTCTTGGAATGATGAGCTTGTGGAAAGTTCTACCTTCTCATGCATGTGACTTCTCCATTGGGATCCTCAGAGTCAGTTGACTCCAAGTCAATCTCAAGAGGTAAACCTGATTGATTTGAGAAGGATAGTCCTACTCTAAATAAGAAAGGAAAGGATTGGAACTACTATAGCTATTATTTTTATTTAGACTCTAAGAGCTTTCAATAGGAATAAAATCAAGAGCATTAGAAGTAGACAATATATAAGTAGAATCAGCTTTCTTCATTAATTTCCTTTTGGGTGGAGGTACATGATAGAAATCACGTAAAGTAAGCAGACTAAGAGATTTAATGCCATTATCTGTAGATACAACACTCCTACCAGTAGAAGAAGAGCTAGCAGAAGAGGTGGTATGTAACTGGAGATCTTGGACTGGGATGGTCACTCGACTATCTTGGGCAAGTATGTTGAAGCTCTCTTTGGCTATCACCCTCCCTTATTGTCCTTTACAACTACCAAATCTTCCTTGGTGTTGGAGGTTTGAGCTTAGCACCGCAAGGAAAGCTTCTTGAACTTAGAAATGATCTTCTTAGAGGTTCGAGATAGGGAGATATCCTGACCTTCTTTGGTCTTAAAAGGATCGCAAGTATCCCCAAGGATTACTCTAACAGAACTGGATGGTTATTCTAATAAGTATTCTTTAGAGATAACTATGCCTCCCAACTTGTAGCTGCGCTCAAGCTAGTCCTTAAAAGTGATACAATTCTCTAAGACATGGCCAAACATGCGTTGGTAGAGGCAATAGCTAGGATCATCGCTCTTGCCCACTTCTGTTGGCCTCTTAGGCTTTTTAAAGTCGTTTCTTTAAGAGATTCTTAAAGATTTTCTTGACTACCTCCCTCTTGAATGAATATGGCTTATTCAATCTATCGGCAAGAGTAAGTGGAAAGTAGCTACTTGGCGGTGGATATGAATACCGCTGCTGGGTAGGCTGTTGAGGTGGTGGAAATGGTCATTGTGGCGGTTGTGGTGGCCGGTATGATGGCCAAGGTGGTGGAAGAGGAGGTGGCAAAGGAGGCTGCTGAGCTCATAGTCTCTCATACTGAACTCTGGCTTACTGCTTACCTCTGTCCACTAACACAACTGTCCCTAGCTTCTTCTCAAACACCTTCTGCGGCTTGGGCCTAGATGATTGGTCGGTAAAGGGCAACTGTTTGGCTTCATCTTGTAGGCTAGCCGCCTTGTTGATTAATTTCTCAAATGTTTTGATGGTAAAGCCCTTAGATATGAAGGCGACCGGTTCATAGATATTCTTGAGAAGAATCTCAATGGCATGCTATTGACATTGTGGTTTTGCATTTCATGCTCGTTATACACGAGAATGTAATCAACAAGGAACTCATTGAGTTTCTTTTTTCTCTATAATGAGATCTTAATCACCCTCTGAGCTCAAACCTCTTGATGAAGAGGTACTCAGAAAGTCTTCACCATTAAAGTTGACCAATCAATTGCAACACCTGAATGAAAAGGCGAAGAAGTGCATTGTTGCCACCGGTCTGACGGTCTCGTGTGTAATGAGTTATCGTGGGTTCCCACTATCATCAAAGATCTTGAAGGATGCTAGCACAAAACCCTAAATAAAATAAAAACTAAATAAAAATCTAAACCTAAAAGATAAACCCAAAAATAAAACCTAAAAATAAATAAAAAATAAAACCTAAACCCTAAACTAATAAAAAAAACCTAAACCTAAAATAAACAAATAAAATAAACATAAACCTAAATTAAAATAAACTAAACTAAAATAAATAAACCTAAAAAAAAATAAACTAAACTAAAATAAAATAAATAAATAAATAAAATAAAATAAACCTAAAATTAAAATAAATAAAACCTAAAATCTCAAACTAAAATAAAATAAAATCTAAACCTAAACCTAAATAAAATAAAACCTAAACCTAAAAAAATAAATAAAAAAAAAAAACTAAATAAAAAATAAACTAAACTAACAAACCAAAATAAACTAAAATAAAACTAAAATAATTAAACTAAACTAAATAAAATAAACTAAAAAAAAAATAACATAAAATAAATAATAAATAAAATGATAAAATAAACTAAAAACTAAATCTAAACATACCACTTACTTAACTAAATAAAAATAAACATAACCCTAAACCCTGACCTCACAACCTATAAACCTAAATTAAACCTTAACCCTAAAACCAAAAGACTAAATCCTGGCCACTGAGAACCTAAAACCACTGGCCTAAATCCTATCTTCTAAACTCCAGCTCAAACTCCTGAGCCTGACCCTAAACTAAACCCTAAACCTAAACCCTAAAACCTAACCCTAAACCCTAAAACCTAATCTAAACTTAAACTACCCTGACTCCTAAACTAAACCTTAACCCAGGCCTAAACTCATAAATACACTAAACCTATAAACTCCTAAACCTTACTAACTAAAAAAACTTAAACTTAAACCTAAAAAAATAAATAAAGACCTAAATTTCAAATAATAATAAAATAATAAAATAAATAAACCTAAACTAAACTTAAAAATAAAATAATTAAAATAAATTAAAAAAATAAAATAAAACCTAAATTAAACTAAAATAAAATAAAAGAATAAAAATAAATAAATTAAATACTAAATGTAAACTAAAAATAAAATAAACTAAAATAAAATAAAATAAAAAAAACTAAATAAAAAACTTAAACCTAAAAAAATAAACCTTAAATTAAAACCTAAAATAAATAAAAAAATAAACTTAAATGTTAAACTAAAAAAACAAATACTAAAATAAAAATAAAATAAACAAAAGAAAATAAACCCAAACCTAAACTAAAATAAACTAAACTAAAATAAATAAAACATAAACATAATCCTAAAATAAACTAAACCTAATCCTAAAATTAACTAAACCTAAACCTAAAATAAACTAAAAATAGACCTAAACCTACACTAGATATAAAATCTAAAAATAAACCTAAAAGCTAAACCTAAAAAAATAAAATAAAAACCTAAACCTAAACCTAAAAATTAAAAATAAAACCTAAACCTAAAAAATAAAATAAAAATAAAACTCAACTAAAAAATAAACTTAAACCTAAAAAATAAACTAAAATAAAAAACCTAAACTAAAATAAATAAACTAAACTAAATAAAAATAAAAATAAACCTAAAAATAAAATAAAAAAAATAAAATAAACTAAAATAAATAAAAATAAACTAAATAAACTAAATAAACCTAAACCTACCTTTACTTAATTTAGAAAAAAACCTAACCCTAAAGGCATAAACCCTAAACCCTAAACTGCAAACCCTAAACAAAAACTTAAAATAACTAAATAAATTTAAAAATTAAACCTAAACACAAAAACCTAATAAACCTAAACCTTAAGAATGAGTAGAACCCGGAACATCACGTTAACAGATCACTAGATCCGTGGTGGAGGCAAAGGCGGAGGTGGCGGTTATCGCAGTGGATGGGTGGGGATCTGGAGGTGCTGGTGGATATGGAGGTGATGGTCGGAGCAGTGGTGGTTATGGAGGCGGGAGGAGCAATGGAGGTTACAGTCGTGGTGGTGACGGAGGGAGAGATCAGGGATATGATGGTGGATCCCACTATTGAGGGAGAGGTGGTTGATGGAAACAGAAACGAAGAATGACATCATTCTTATGGAACTATGTCTTTATAATAGAGATGGTTCTAGTTATCTAGGATTTTTTATTTGCTCTAAGCGTGCTCATTTTTTATCTATGTCATCGCTTGTATTTTAGAAAACCTTCTGTGTTACTTGGTTGATCAAATCAAAAAGAAGAAATGTTTAATTTGAATTTGTTCTCTATTAAATTAAAAAAAACCAAAAACCCTAAAGCCTAAACTAAATCCTGAACCCTAAACCTAAAACATAAACCCTAAACCCTAAACCTGAAACCCTAAAACCCTAAACCTAAACTATAAAAAAACCTAAACCCTAAACCCTAAAACCTAAACCCTAAACCCTAAACTCTAAACCCTTAACCCAAAAAAAGCATAAACCATAAACTATAAACCCCAAACTCCAAATCCGAAACCCTAAAAAGCAAAAAACCTAAAGCTAAGCTAAATAAAATCTAAAAATAAAATAAATAAAAAAACCTAAACCAAAATAAAATAAGAAAATAAAATAAAAAACATAAAATAAAATAAATAAACTAAACTAAATAAAATTAAAAAATAATCTTAAATAAAAATACAAAATAAAATAAACTAAAATGAATAAAAATAAACTAAATAAAGCTAAACTTAATGGTATACTTAATTTTAAAAAATCAAAACCCTAAACCCTAAAACATCCCAAAGCTAAAACAAAAAAACTCTAAACCCTAAACACTAAAACCCTACCCTAAACCCTAAACCCTAAACCAAACATAAACCCAAACCCTAAACCTAAAACCAAACTAAATTATAAATTAAACCCTAAACCTAATAAACCTAAACCTAAACTAAACCCTAAGAATGGGGAGACATGGTAGGAACATCACCATCAACAGCTGTCTAGATGGTGGTGGCGAAGCCAAAGGCAGCGATTATCGCAGTGGTCGTGGGGGATCTAGAGGTGCTGGTGGATATGGAGGTAGTGGTGGATCTCACTACTCGAGAGGTTGGGGTGGTTTTGATGGGAACTAGAGAAACTGAATAACAACCGATCCGATCTGCTGCTTATGGAATTGTGTCTTTACAATAGAGATGGTTCTAGTTATCTAGGGTTTTTCATTTGCTCTATGCATGCTCTCCTTTAATCTATGGTGTCACTTGTGTCTTAGAAAACTTGGTGTGTTACTTGGTTGATGAAATTGAAAAAAAGAAATGTTGAATCTGAATTTATTCTCTATTAAGAAAAAAACCAAAAACCCTAAACCCTAAACTAAAACCTAAACCCTAAACATAAAACCTAAATCCTACACCCTATACCCTAAAAAACTTAAACCTAAGCTAAACCCTTAACCCTAAACTCTAAACCCTAAACCCTAAACCCTAAACCCTAAACCTTCAACAACCTTAAACCCAAACCTAAACCTAAACCACAAACCTAAATCCTAAACCTAAACCCTAAATTATAAATGATTACGTCATGGTGGTGGTGGTGGGGGTGGGATAGTGGATATGGAGGTGGTGAGTAGTGGACATTATGGAGGTGGTGGAGGTGGGATGAGATGAAGGTTATAGCTGGTGGTGGCGAATGGAGAGATCAAGGATATGATGGTGGATCCTACTAGATAGGCGGGGTGGTTAATGGGAATGGAGAAATTAAAGAAAATCGATCTGGCTTGGAATTATGTCTCTACTAGAGGTTCTAGTTATCTAGGGATTTTGATTTGCTATCGTGCTCATTTTTTTATCTATGTCACTTGTGTCTTAGAAAACTTGGTGTGTTACTTGGTTGATGAAATAGAAAATAAGAAATGTTGAATCAATTTGTTCTCTATTAAAAAACTAAAACCTAAAACTAAAACCATAAACTAAAACCTAAACCTAAACCCTACAAACACTAAACCCTAAAGTCACTAATGTAAAACCTAAACTAAACTAAAAAAATAAAACCAAAATAAAATAAAACTATATAAAACCTAATCCTAAAAATAAACCTAAAAATAAAAAATAAAAATAAAATAAAACTAAACCCTAAACTAAAAAAACCCTAAACCTAAATAAATAAAATAAACCTAAACTAAACTAAAATAAATAAAACCTAAACCTAAACATAAAATAAACTAAAATTAAACCTAAACCTAAACAAAATAAAATAAATAAATAAAATAAACCTAAACCTAAAATAAAAATATAACCTAAAATAAACTTAAAATAAACCTAAACCTACCTAAAAAAAAATAAAAGAACTCAAACCAAAACCTAAAAAATAAAATAAAATCTAAACTAAAATTAAAATAAAAATAAACTAAACTAAAATAAATATAAACTTAAACCTAAACCTAAAACTAAAATAAAGAACCCAAACTAAAATAAAACCTAAAATAAATAAACTAAACTAAATAAAAATAAAATTAAACCTAAATAAAATTAATAATAAAATAAACTAATATAAATAAAAAAATAAACTAAATAAAAAACCCCTAAACCTTAAAGCTAAACCCAAACCCTAAACCCTAAACCTTAAAACCTAAAAAACCCAAAACCTTAAACCCTAAACTAACCCAAAACCTTTGTGAGGTTTGTTGGCTATGATGGCTAAGATGTTAAATCTTTTTTGTTGGTTGGTAGTAATATTTGTGATTGTAACCCTCCTTTCGGAGTATGGCTGCTCACAAATTTTTTTTCCCCCTTCTAATTTTATGCCTGAGCCTTTTCTTTGGCTTTTCTTTCCATTCTCTTTATCTTTGTTTATTTTCTTTTATTTGTGTTTATCTCTACTTTAGTTTTTTTCTTGTAGGTTTCCTTCACTTATTCTTATGTCTCTTCAGATAGATTGCTGACCTGCTCAGGGATTCTGTGTTGTTGCTGTTCTTTTCTTAGTTTTCCTTTTTTTTGCTTTTTTGCTATCTTGTATTAGTTAGGGGATTTTTCTCTTTAGGTCCTTAGCTTTTGAGCAGTCTTTAAGTGTTATCCCTTTAAGGTTGTTGTTTCTTTCTTTTTTTTGTAATAAAATTTCCTCTTTTTCCCAAAAATGAAAAAAATAAAAACCCTAAACCTACAACCCTAAATGCTAAAACCCTAAACCCTAAACTCTAAACCCTAAACCCATAACCCTAAACCCTAAAAACTTAAAAACATAAACCTAAACTAAATAAACTAAAAAATAAAATAAATAAAAAACCTAAACCTAAATAAAATAATAAAATAAAATAAAATAAAAACCTAAACTAAAACCTAAACCTTAACCTAAACCTAAACTTAAACCTAAACGTAAAAATAAAATAAAATAAAAACTAAAAACCAAACTAAAATATAATAAATAAAAACCTAAACTAAACAAAAAAATAAAATAAACCTAAAAATAAAAAATCTAAATAAAATAAAAACTAAATGTAAAATAAAAATAAAATAAACATAAAATAAAATAAAATAAAAACCAAATAAAAATCTAAACCTAAAAATAATCCTAAAAATAAATAAAAAATAAAACCTAAACCCTAAACTAAACAAAACTGTAAACCTAAAATAAAAATAAAATAAATGAAAGCCTAAACTAAAATAAACTAAACAAAAATAAAACCTAAACCTAAACCTAAACCCTAAATAAAATAAAATAAACTAAAAATAAACCTAAACCTAAAATAAAAAATAAAACCTAAAAATAAACCTAAAATAAAAACCTAAAACCTAAACCTCAAAAAAAAAAAAAAAAACCTAAACCTAAACCTAAAAGTAAAAAATAAACCTCAAACCTAAAAACTAAAATAAAAATAAAACTAAACTAAAAATATTCATAAACCTAAACCTAAACCTAAAAAATAAACTAAAATAAAAATTAAAATAAATAAACCTAAAATAAATAAATGAACTAAATAAAATAAAATAAATAAACCAAAATAAAAAATAAATAATAAACTAAATAAACTAAGCCTTTAGTTTACTTAATTAAAAAACCCACCCTCCCTACCCTAAACCCACTACCACCCCAAAACCCTAACTTGCCCAACTCTAAACCCTACCCCTAAACCTCCTAAACCTACCACCTGTACTCCACTCCCACTAAATCCTCCTAAACCATATTCAAAACCAATCTCCCTAAACCTAACCTTGGTAACCTAAACCCTACTCTAAAAATCTAAACCTAAACTAAACTAAATAAACCTTAATAATATAATAAAATAAAACCTAAACTTAAACTAAATAAAATAAAATAAAACTAAATAAACTAAAATAAAATAAATAAAACCTAAACTAAACTAAATAAAATGTCAAATAAAAACTAAATAAAATAAAAAACTAAATGTAAAATTAAAATAAAATAAATAAAAAATAAAATAAAAATAACCTAAAGATAAACCTAAAAAAATAAAAACCTAATCCCTAAACTAAAAAAAACCTAAACCTATAAAATAAAATAAAATAAAATAAAATAAACCTAAACTAAAATAAAATAAACCCAAACTAAACCCTAAACCTAAAATAAACTACTAAACTAAACTATATAAAATAAAATAAACTCATAAATAAACCTAAACTAAATAAAATTAAAATAAACCTAAAATAAAACCTAAACATAAAAAAAAATAAAAAAATAAACTAAAATAAAATTCAATCTAAAATAAAATAAAACTAAACTAAAAATTTTCATAAAAACTTAAAAATAAACTAAAATAAAAACCTAAACTAAACTAAATAAAAATTCCTAAATAAAATAAAAATAAAATAAACCAAAATAAATGAAATAAACTAAATAAAAAAAAGTTTTTAATTTAAACCTACCCACTAACCTACCCTAAACCTAAACCACAACTAAACCTTAAACCCCAAACCCTAAACTAACCACAAACCCCACCTAAACTCACAAAACCCTAAACCTAAAAACTAAAACCCCAAACCCAAAACCTAAACCCTCAAAACCCAAAAGCCTAAACACTAAACCATAAACCCTAAACCTAAACCCCACAAAATCCTTAACCTTAAACTAAACCTTAAAACCAACCCTAAACTAACCCTAAACCCTAAACCATAAAAGCATAAACCCAAAAAGCTCCTAAACCCTAAACCCTAAACTGTAACCTTAAAACATAAACCCTAAACCTAAACCTACAATAAGTAAATAAATTAAAAAATAAACTTCAACCCTAAAAATAGTAAACCTAAACCCTAAGAATGGGCAGAACCTTGACAGTAGGAACATCACCATCAACCAAGCTCAGTCTAGATCTAGAGGTGGAGGCAGGCTGGCGAGTTATATGATGGTGGTGGGGGATCTAGGTGTTGGTGGATATGGAGTTGGTGGTCGGAGCAGTGGTGGTTATGGAGGTGGGAGGAGTGATGGAGGTTACTATGTGGTAGTGGCAGAGGAGAGATCGGGATATGATGGTGGATCCTGCTACTGAGAGGTGGTGGTTAGATGAGAACTGAGAAAGAAGCATTGATCCGATCTAATATGGAACTATGTCTTTATGTAGAGACATCTAGAGATCTAGGGTTTTTATTTTACTATCTGTGCACATTTTTATCCATGTTGCTTGTGTCTTAGAAAACTTGGTGTGTTACTTGGTTGATAAAATCAAAATAAAATTAAAACCTAAACTAAAAAAATAAAATGAAAATAAATAAATTAAACTAAATAAAAATAAAATAAACTTAAATAATGATAAAAAAATAAAATAAAGTAAAATAAATAAAAATAAACTAAATAAACCCTAACCCTACACCTAAACTCTAAACCAAACCTTAAACCTGCAACCCTAAACTAAACCCTAAACCTTAAAACCCTAAACCAACCACCCTAAACCCCTAAACCTAAACCTCCAAATCCTCTAAACTCCCCTAAACCCCCACCCTAACCCTAAACTCCTAAAAACCTAAAACCTAAACTAAACTAAATAAAACCTAAAATAAAATAAATTAAAACCTAAACCTATATAAAATAAAATAAAATAAAATAAAACTAAAATCTAAACCTAAACATAAAACTACTAAATAAAATAAATAAAGACCTAAACTAAACTAAAATAAAATAAACTAACAATACAAACCAAAATAAAATAAGAACTAAACATAAAATAAAATAAAATAAAAATAAATAAAAACCTAAACCTAAAAAATTAACCTAAAAATAAATAAAAAATAAAACCTAAACCCAAATCTAAAAAAACCTAAACCTAAAATAAAATAAAATAAAAAACTTAAACTAAAATAAACTAAACTAAAAAAAATAAAACCAACCTAAACCTAATCTTAAACCCTAAATAAAATAAAATAAACTAAAATAAACCTAAACCTAAACTAAAAAATAAAACTTAAAAATGGACCTAAAATAAAACCTAAACCTAAAATAAAATAAAATAAACCAAATAATAATAAATAAACCTAAAATAAAATAAAATAAACTAAACTAAAAAATATGTATAAATCTAAACCTAAACCTAAAAATAAATAAAATAAAAAACTAAACTAAATAAATAAACTAAACTAATAAATATTAAAAATAAACCTAAAAAATAAAAAAAATAAACTAAAATAAATAAAAAATATACTAAATAAACTAAATAAACTACCTACCATTTACCTAATTAAAAAATCAGACCCTAAGCTTATCCTGACCTCTAAACTAACCACACTCCTAAAAACCTATGACCCTAAACCTCCCTAAACCCTAACCCTAAACCTGATCCTAAACTGACCTATAACCCACCCTACCCCACCAAAACCCTAAACCTTAAACCACCACCCACCTAACCTACCCTGAGCCCTAAACCCTCCTAAACTACCAACCTTCCCACCCTAAACTCTAAACTACTTCCTTTCCACTCCACCTAAACCCTAAAACCCAAACACCAAACTAAACCTAACACCCCACCTCCCTATAACACTCCTAAACCCTCTAAACCTAAACTCCACTCCACTCCTAAACCCTAAATCCTAAAACTTAAACATAAACTAAATAAAACCTAAATAATAAAATAAATAAATAAATCATAAACTAAAACTCTAAGAATGGGTGACCTTGATGGCTCATCATCAACTAGGCTCTCTAGATCCTGTAAAATGTGTGGAGATGTGGTGTTTATTTCTAAACTAAATTTGAAAAAATAAAAATTAATATATTATTGGGACACTATGTAAAAATATACTCATTAGATTAATGGGACATTGAATGATGTACTATCTTAGATAAGTCACCATCCTAAATGGACCTAATCACCTAATGAGGACTCCTAAGACAATGTCTTGAATGTACTAGAGATCTTTACTTCACATGGAAAAATAAAGTAGGGTTTATAATCTTAATTAAGTTCCTATAAATCCCCATAGTTAATATCTAAGGAATGAAATTCCCCAAGAATACTCTCGATTAAGGTAAATGATCATTATCTCCAAAGATTTCAAAGGACTATCAACAAATTGGTTATTTTGGAAAATCAAGTGGATTGTTCAAAAGGAGGGAGTTATTATGAACCAAAGGGAGATGAGTAATGCACATGATACTAGGAAACCTAGTGAGCATCCCAAACTATCATATGGTTGGGCTTTATATTTTTGAAATTTGAGAAGGATTATATGTTTGAGTTGAATTTTTATTAGAAATCTAGGGCTTACAATTCCACAACACAAGATCATGGAAATGCTTTGAGGATTTATGCTTGTAGCCCATAATGAGAAACAACAACCTTAGATCCTAAATCTAGGAGCTTTGGTAACCAAGCATGACATAAATCTAAGGTGAAAATGGGTATATGGTTTATCTCCACAAGAAAGAATAAACCTCTGGACTTACAATAGGGGTGCCAACTAACTCCTCATACAATTTTAAATACATGTAGGAAAGTCTTATCTTTAAAGATGGCTAAGCTATTATTTGTTTAGAAAGAGACTAAGTTCTTAAACTCACTCCTTAAGGACTAGATCATGAAGGGCATGAACTCCTGACTTAATCTAATAAATTTTGTTAAGTTTTATTTTCATTTTGGACATTTATTTGACACTATGAGATTTCATATGCCTAATAGAATTTATCATGGGCCTAAAAAGAGGTGTGTTTCCACCATGGCGTCAAATGTCAATCCATTTTCTCTATGGAAGCCTCCATTAAAGAGTAACAATATGTTTTATGCATGATGTGAGACATACATCATCTAATGGTTGCTAAATCTTTTATTATCTTGATTTATGTCCCAGGCTTTTAGGTGAGGTTATGAGTTATTTAATTTGAGTTGATTAATTGGATAAAATTTATTTTTCTTTAAGAGTCAAATCATCACCATTCAATAACCAACAAGCAATTAAGAAATTAAGAAAATCATGCCATCCTAATTGCCTAATCAAACAAAAAATCAATCAATTTATAAAATTAGTACAAAAGAATAAGAGGCGTGTGGTCTCCACCAATAATCAGTAAAAGAAAATGGGTAGCTGAGCTCTACCTTATACAACCTAGATTATAAATAAATAATTATAATTTAGAAGGAATTCATGTTATGGGGGTCTTCATTCTTCATTTCTTCATTTCTTTATTTTTTTTCTTCATTTCTTTCTTTTTTATTTAACTTGGGATGTAGTTTGCTAAAATCACATGGTACATAAGACATGGTATTATGACCAATGTTCACCTTAACCCCCCATAACATTCATTTCAAATCTTAATTTCAAAATTTAAATTAAAATGGGAATGATAGATCTAAACATGCAAAATAGAGATTAGCTAAACATACCACACAAAAATTTATATGAATAATTTGGACTTAGCACCCACACAGTAACCATGTCCACTATCTAGTTTGAATCATGCTTAGGGTTATAAGCAACCTACAAAAGCATTTATATTTTTATTACTAAATAGCACAAGCCCTGTAGAAGACATGATTACTAAGATCATCCTATCATTTCTAAGCACATCCTAATATTGTCTAAAAATTACATCACAAAATAAAATTAGGCATCAAAATGCATCCCTAACATAGAACTAGAAATGGTGACTTAGCTTAATGTGTGTACCATTTAAGGCTTGTGGCAAGTCCTAGCTAGGCTTTAAGGTTGAGATTTTTTAAGTGTGAGAGGTTTAATTTTGAAGGTGGTTTTAGTTTAAATGATTTAGTTTATTTGTCAATTTTAGTTCAGTGATTTGATTTGGTTTGAATGAATAGTTACTAAATATTGTAAAGAGAAGAAAGAGAGAGAACTTCTTTCATCCCTACCTTAAGTAATTTCTAAGGTAGATTCATTAATGATTTTTTTTCTTTAATGAATGCTTTATTATATGCTTTAATTAACCCTAAGTTTAGATTTACTCTAAATGGCTCTATTCAATAATAAAGGCATCTTAGGATTAATTAAGGTGAATTACTATCACATAACACACAACCCTTTATTTCTTTCCACCATGTATACCATGCATATGAATAAATCTAAGCATACCTTTACATGCATACAAATTTTAGCACACCTTGATGATGAATGCTAAGAGATATGATTTGGAAACTTAGATATTCTATGAATGTATGTCTTTATTATGTAGAAAGAGAGATTCTTTATCCATTAACATAATGCATCCAAATGTATAAAAGATATAAGTGAGTAAGCCATTATTTTCTACACCGTGACGAATTTTGGGGCTACTTAAATGTTGAGGATGTCGACTAATATACCACTTTTCATAAATACATGTAGATGAACAAAAAGAAACAAATGGATGAAAAATCATGCAAAAGATCTTTATTTTTGTTTGATTTGGTTGTATAATTTACATGTGTAATGAAATCCTTCTTAAGTCATAACATAGAATGCATAAGAATAGATTTAAGCAAGCTATGTTCCTTTTAGATGAACTATACACTTTGTAAATCTATTCAAATCGATGTTAAGAAGAAGAAAGCAACATAAAACACATCTCATGCTATAATCACATGGAAGATGATAAGTACTTATAAGTAGTATCACTTCATTCATAATCTATAATTTATAAATATTGCAGAATAATTTTTGGTTTAATAGTGATAATAGCCACTCATATTCTTAACTTTAGCCAAAACATGCAATTTGATATAAAAGGAAATATTTTTTTAATTAATTTTTTTTTAAAAGATATGAATGCGTGATTTCATATCGAAAAACAATATTTAGCATGCTTGGAAAGAAATAAAGCGATGTAAGCATATGACTTCATTCACCTTAATTAATTCCTAAAGATAATCCTATAAAATAAGATCATTTAAATGAATCAAAATTCTTTAAGGAGATTTTTTTTTTGAATTTGATTTGACTTAGGAAATGTGAAAAGTGTTTTGGTCTAACCCATCTCCCCTATGTTTGAATTGGTTTAGTTTAATTTTAGAATAATTATGTTGATTTTATGTTTTATTTAAGTTAAGGTATGAGTTAAATCCATTAATTACCCCTTACCTACACCACCTTAACATAATTAGACAAGTAATTATGAGCCAACATATGATATGCAATCACATGGAATTTAAATCAATAATGCACCAAAGAAATAAAGGGGCCTAATGCAATTGGCTCACAATTATTGATTAATTAAGCTTATGTATTTAATTAAGTACTTTCATAACCATCCTACACATGTAGTTTGATTACAATTTCCTTTAAAGCCTCTTGGGTTATTGAAAAATAAATCAATCTGATTCCCTAAGTGCATTCACTATTTTATGATGATTAACAAACTTAATTAATGAATTTATCACTATTTAATAGGCTAATTCATTTATTTAGTTAAGAGAGTAAGGATGAAATAATCAATTCCTAATTAATCCAATAAATTTCAAGAAAATCTTGAGGCATCATCCCCTAATTAACCCTAGGAAGTTTGGAATTAATTGCTGAAGTAATTAAGGAGTAATTAGCCTAATTACATTTCTATTAAAACCCAAATTGAGTGAAGGTTTCTGTTCAAAATCAATTAACCTTAATTTTATATTATTCCTCATTTATCTTTAAAATGAACTTGAGTTTGTATTTTTTTGGATTTTCTATAATTAGTTATGAATTTTGAAAGTTTTGCATTAAAAATGAATTAGGTAAATACCCCTAATTTCATAACATGGCGATTGACTGCTTTCCACGTGATGTGTGTGGGATAGATTATTTATGTTATCACATTTGGTATGAGTTATGCGTGGATGCTTTCTCCACAAGCTATTTTATCTAAGATCGGATGGCTAAAACTAATCCCACAGTTTAGTCTTAAATTAAAAGGAGATCTTACATGATTTAATCACAACCGTCCATTCCAATCACGCAAAATGGATGGTGTGTGATCTATCTTCTCCAGAAAGCGAGACGGATGCATCCATGATCGCTCACAAGCTTCGGATGAGTTCAAACTCACCCCACACCTTTAAGGAGCACAAGCAAGGTATCCAACGATCAAGATTTAATGGGATTATAATTCCCTTCACAAAGGACCAAGTAATTTTTATCTTAGGATCAGTTTTGAGCAATACCTTGCCAGAGGCTATCACTGGTGCTTCTAATGAAGGAGGTAGCTTCATCTTGTAGAGATGAAGCCCTATTGAAGGTATCAAGCTTTGATTTGAACTGGATGGCTCGATTGATCAAGCTCCCCTTCAATGGCAATCAACTTTGACCAAAGTCCTCCTTCTCATGGCTTGGTGACTTGGGAAACAACTTGATTGAGCTTGAGGTCCCATGGTGCTTGCAAGATTAATTTGGGTTTGGTGGAGAATTGGATGAGTTGGATCTTCCTCCCCTATTTCATCTTTAAGCAAAATTGAGAAGGATAAATTAAGGAAGCTTGGAAATGGCTTTGGGAAGCTTATGAATACTTGGTTTTGATTCTTAGAGCTTAGTTGAATTTAGTTCTTGTGGTTTGAGTAGGAATGAGGGGGAGCATATCTCCCTCTCCTTGGATTAGATAGTGAAGGCTAGAAATTTCATTTTAGCTCAATTGTTGAAATTGATTGATCAGATTTGGCTGTTAGACACTCCATGTGATTCCTTTTAGGTAGTGGAGGGAAGGAGAGTGAGTGCCCATATGCTAGGTGAGTGCATTAGTGATTCCAAGTTCCAATTCCCATTGGAGGGGTTGGTTTGTCCTTGCATTGGGTCATGGCTGACCCAAGGTGATTGGGTCATGTTCACCACCCTCCTTAGTGTCCATGTGGACCATTAGGAGGATGCCAAGTGGCCTTGAGAAAGAATATGACCAAATTCAAGTGAATTTGGTCATAGGATACACTTTGACCTAAGGGTAAAGTGGTCATTTGGCCTTGATTTTGATTTGGGTAAATTTGATATGATTCAGAAATGGGTTGGGCCAAATTTCAAGTGATTTGGAGTTCATTTGGTTTGAATTGGTTCAATTTGACCCATCAAGGTCAAGTTAGGTCAATTTGGGTTAGGTTGACCAATTGGTCAAATTGGATCAAATCACACATTAGAAGATGTTCAAATGATCATTTGGAGCCTATTGGTATCATTGGTTTGGTTCAATTTGTTTATAGTTGGTTTTGGTTCATTTAGGTTCAATTAGGTCAAATGGGTCAAGTTGACTGATGACCCATTTGACCCTAATTGGGTTAGGTCATGGGTTTTATTTAAGCTTGGTTGATCATTTTAAAATGTATTGCTTTGGTTTCAATCAATTTTGGTTTGGTTTGATTTCAAGTTGATTTGACCTTTTAAGTCAAGTTGGGTTCATGGTCAATTGGGCTAGGTTGGATCTAGCCAATTGAAGCTTTGGTCAAGTTCAATAATCAATTCAATGAATTTGACCATTGGTTGCAATCAATTTGGCTTAGATCAAGATTTGGCCCATTTTGACTTTTAGGTCAAGTTGCCAATTAGCTTGATTTGGCTCCAATGATGCTTGGTCAAGTTCAATCATTAGTATGAAGGTTTAGATCAATGGTTTCAATCAATTTGGCATATGGTGGATTTAGGCTAGCTTAGGTTTCATTTGGGCTAAGTGTTGACTTGGTCAAAGGCTAGGTTTGACTTGGTTTGATCTAATTTGAGTGATTGATCATCCTAGGATGATTGCTCATAATGTGAGGCTTAGATGGGCTTAATTCAATCCAATTTGGGTTGGATTAGAATTTGGCTCAAAAAGGTCTTTTATGTCACTTTGGGTCAGAGTGTAAGCAATTGTTCTTGATCAAAGCTTGATTCAAGTTTGGTTGAACTCACATATGGACTTATGATTGAAATATAAATCAATTGCAAGTGATTTGGAGTCAAATGGGTTTTGATTCATTTGACAATTCAAGTTCAAAGGATAAACATGGGTTTGATTTGGGTTAGTTTGATTTTGGTTTGATGATTGTAGTTTATGTTTATATTTAGGTATGTGATTGAAGGAATGATTGTTTGAAGAGAAAATACAATGATTTGGACTGATTTGAGAATGATTTGGTTAAGTTCAAAAATTTGACTTGAAAGGGTATAGGTTGTATTTAGGTTAGATTTTGACTTGAGTTTTGAATTTAGTTTTGGTTATTTATTTAATATAAATTTGTAAATATAAATGAGAATATAAATGGGCTATAAGAAATTTTTTTGAGTTTGGAGTGATTTGGATTTGATTTGAGCTAAGTCCATAAGATGAGATCAAAGAGCTTAGGAAAGATTTTGGAATAATAATGGTTTCAATTATAATTGATTCATGATTTGAGTTTTGGAATTGATTTAGGATTTCAAAAAATTAATTGAGTTGGAATTGATTTAACATTTGAGTTTGAAGCTGATACATGATTTGAGAAAATTATTAGAGTTGGAATCGATTTAATATTTGATTTGGAATTGATTCATGATTTGAGAAAATCAATTGAGTTGG